>JAODKM010000046.1:5579473-5595148 GCA_026780845.1 Petrocephalus sullivani | reverse complement strand
GGGGCAGGACTTAAGTGCATCTTTCAAACGGGAGCCAATCAGGGCTTGAGAAATGTTTAGGCGCTGAAAATTATTTCTAAGAGTTTGGGAAATATGCCTTTTTACATCTTTATTAAGAATTTGAAAGTTGAAATAATATTCCCCTTTCAAAATTGCTTTTTGACCAAGCTTTTAGGTCCTGTATGGCCACCCCTTTCTGTTTTCGGTCTTAATAATCAGTAGTTTGGATGAAGTAGGAAACAACAAACTAAATACTGGGTCGAGCTTACTGGCATGAGGCACGGGCTGGTTAGGGTTAAATGATTCCAGTGCATCTTTCAAAAGAGTAGGAATGGTACTTTCGTGGTCCTGTCAAAACTGGCCCTACATATGGAATTGGTGAATTCTCTTCTGCTCCTTCACCACCTTAGCTACTATTTGGTGAGCACACTGATGCAGAATGGCTGCCGTCACATCATCCAGGTGTGGGCTACACAGTGCTGGTAGATGAGCTGGCTCGCCATCGCGTTTGTAAAGCGTTGTATAAATGTAACATTCATTTATGCAGCCCCCCCCCTCCCCCCATGACCCTGACCAGTAAAAGTGGCTAGTAGGTTAGCAGTTGGCTAGAAGCGATCCAGTGGTACAATAGCTGTTGCTTTTGATGTATCAGAAGGTTCTAGGTTTGACTCCTGGAGAGTGTTCCACAAAGCAGTATTTCTTGCTTAGCCGGATAACTTGTTGGATTTAGGGTTGTCTGGGCTAAATGGACTGTGTCTCTTTTCACTTTTAGCTCAGACTACCTTAAATTAGCTATCCGGCTAAGCCAGAAATCCGGCTTCATGGAACACCCCCCTCTAGGGAATGCTGTGTCTGCAAATGGATGGTTGCTGGTTCAAATCCCATGGTTGCCTGGCTGATTTAACGGGCCCACAAGGAAAGCCTAAACCTAGGGCTGCACAATAACTAATTGCTATATTGCAATATTAATAAAACAGAAAAAGCAGATTAAATTTACCCTAAATAAACCACAGCTACATAGAACTTATCTACCAATTGAGTCAGTCAAATACAGCTCTGGAGAAAATTAAGAGACCGCTCTATATTTAAAAATACATATGTATTTTTAAATCCTGGTTTAATCCTGGTTCTGCTGGCAGAAGCCTATGTTGAGCAACAGGCTGCTTCCAGGCTCAAGGTTTCTAAGACAGCAATACACAAGAACAAGGTGAAGCAGGAGACACTGGCACTGACCAACAACTAGCCAGGTAAAAGGAGGAAGTGACCTTCTAATGCCAGAGACAGCCGTTTACTTATCCGACATTTTCTCATGAATCGAAGGATGGCATCAAGTGACCTTCACAAGGAGCAGGAAACATTAAGTGGTGTGATGCGCACTGCTAGGACAGTTTGTATCAGACTCCTAGAAGCAGGACTGAAATTCCAAAAAGCAAGGAAGTAGCCCTTCATGAATGAGAAGCAGGGTAAAGCCAGTCTGCTATTTGCAAATATATATATATATATGAAATGATACATATAGCACAGGCTCGGCCTTCTCACACTGGATGAGCTAAAATTACAAAAGAGGCAACGACTCAGTACATCATACATCTGAAAATCACTTTGGGCTGCTTATAAAGCTGCCATTATCTTTAAGATAGCTGTATTGTTTTGGAAAATAAATTAAGCATTTACTGTTTTTTTTCCTCATCTAACTACATAGAGACCACATAAAGCTTCTAAACAAAGGCAGAAACTGTTATTATTATTTTGCATGTTTATTTTGTGTATATTTCAAATGTCTCTCCACGCTTAACATTATTAATGATGTGCGTGACTGTGCATATTGAGGGTGTAATTTACATGCTTTTGGATTCCGTGATCGATTACATTTTGTTCTAATGCTTTTAATTTCAGAAATCGTTAGTTGTAAGCTGAGAAGCCAAGCCACTTTCAGAATGTGATTAACTGCAGCACAAATCAGATTACTGTTTAACGGGTCCATCCTCTAACATGTAAAGCTGCATTTGTAAAAAGGAGCACATTAATTAAAGCTGACCTGATTAGATCCATGCAGCCTTTAAGTAAAAATAGCAAATTGTGCTTTCATTACATATGGACAGCAAATTAAAAATGTAATACTACCTGATACAGAACTATTTTCAGAGCAAGAAAATACTGTAGATATTATCTAGTAAACTGTTTTTCTATATGCTATATACAGTAGATAAGATTTCAGTAAACCACTCCATTGAAACCTATTAAAACCCGAATAGACACGCCCTTTTTAGCAATCCATCTCTCTTTTGCTCCAAAGCATGGTCATAAAATGTCAACACGCAAGGTTTGTTTGGTTTTTCTGAAAGAGCAGATCAGCTGGCACATACAGGTTTGTTTACCATTTAGTGAGCTTAGCCCTGGTGTTTTATTCTTATTAGTGTTTCTGTTTTTGATCCACATTATTTGTCTTGAATTTTTACAAGAGCTTTTTGTGCCATTTCTCTGCCCCTTAAAAAAGAATAAATTGTTTGGCTTTGTATTAAACTTTCGTCTCTGCCGCTATGGCAACAGCCATCTCAGCCGGAGACCGCCACCATCTCCGTAGCCACGTGCATGCTGCGATTCGGAGGGGTGAGCCAGCCATCTTGGAGCCCCAGAACACACCTTCGACAGCCCAGGATGCTGGCGAAGGCATGACGGAACGTTGTGTTGAAGAAGGCATAGAGGATGGGGTTCAGGGCGGAGTTGGCGTAGCCGAGCCAGAGCACGAGTTCCATGGCCCACGAGCTGATGTTGTACCCCAGTAGGGGGTGTGCCAAGTTGGCAATGAAGAAGGGCAGCCAGCATAATAGATATACTCCCATGATGATACCCAACGTCTTGGCTGCTTTTCTCTCCCTACGTGCTGTAGAGCCTGGTTGGAACTGGAATGTGCCCTGGGTCCGGTTACCTTGGTTCTCCACCGTGTTGATCCTCCGGACCTGTTTCCGGGCCGCCAGGAAGATCCTCCAGTACGCGGTAGTCATGAAGACTGTTGGTAGGAGGAAACTTACTGTGAAGGCAAGGACTGCAAAGGGGGCAGTCATCATGAAGACGCACTTAGCAGGTCCATGGGCCCTGGCGTGCTCATCTACGCCCTGGCCAAGTGCGACGATGGGGATGGACACGCCGATGGGGACGAACCAAGAGAGGAGCAGCAGACAGGTGATCTTGTGTCGGGACATGCGGGCGGGGTAACGTAGGGGGTCGCACACGGCTAGGTAGCGGTCCAGAGCTATGCAGCTGAGACTGAAGATGGAGGTGGTGCAGAACATCACGTCTAACAGGGAGTGGAAGGTGCAGACCCACTTCCCAAACATCCAGCGGTCCACCGTACGCACCAGGCTGAAGGGCATCACCAACAGCGCCACCAACAGGTCAGCTATCGCCAACGAAACTACGAAAATGTTTGTCTGCGTGCGCAAGCGCTGATAGGAAGTCACTGAAGCCACGATAAGCAGGTTACCCAGGACGGCGAAAGTCACCATGGGCAACAAGAGTGACAGAAGACACAATTTCACCACTGTACTCTCGTGGTTTCTCATAGTGTAGTTCCCGAAATAATCCCTGAGAATGATGTGAGTTTCTTCTGTGGCAGAGAAACAAGACATAAACACACAAAACATCTTTAAATTAGCCTCGGCGTACCGTCATACAGCAAGATGGAAAGGCGAGCACCTCCATAACATCCTGGTTTCTTGATAGCGAACGTTTTTGTTGACATCAAGCCATGATGGCCATTGTATGCTGGGGTATCCTTTCTCATCCAGTTCAGACTCTTTTGTTGTGATTACTGGGCGGTGATCTTGTTTGTCATGTGAGGCCACATCACATGAATGAATCATTAACTAAATGGCATTTCATGATGCGACGCACGGTGGCTTTACATGCGTGTAATGGGTCTTTTATGCTTTTAAGCTCTTCAGAGAGAATGGCGGTTGCCAGCAATAAAGTCTTTTGGGTCTTTGTGCCTCTTGTTTTGCTGTTACTTAGAAGCATTGGCGCTCCGCAGTGCGGGTGACTGGCAGAAGCCTGATATTTTCTGGGTGTCTTGCGGTTTCCAGAGAGTCAAATTAGAAATGTTATCAATGTTCGTTTTTAATTTAAAATCTATCCATCCATTTTCTGTAACAGCTTATCCTATTCAGGGTTGCTGGGGCCTGGAGTCTATCCTAGAGGCTACAGGCGCAAGGAGGGGAACAACCCAGGATGGGGCACGAGCCCATCACAGGGCACACTCACACACCATTCACTCACACATGCACACCTATACAGGCAATTTGGTGACTCCAATTAACCTCAGCATGTTTTTAGACTATGGGGGGAAACCAGAGTACCCAGAGGAAACCCCATGATGACACGGGGAGAACATGCAAACTTCACACACATGGAATCCTGGCAGAAACTGGGAGATGTGATAATCACTGTGCTGCCCCTAATTTAAAATTCTAGTCATTAGCATCGTTTCATTACGTTATATTAGAAGCACTGCTTTTCTTAAAGCAGTATCTGTAAAAAGTGCTTCACCTAACCATTGCATCCCGGAAGTAAGACCTTGATATAAGACACTGGAAGGGGACCTGTGCTCACGCCAGCCCTCTGTGTGCATCTGTTATGCACCAGAGGCTAGACCGTCCCGTTCTCAAAGCTTCATGTTTCAACCAAACTCGAGACATGCTTGTGTACATCTTCCCAAAAATCAGCACCAGATTGTGACCACCAGACTGCGACCGCAGGTGGCTCAGTGAAGGACGTAGGTGGGGGGCTTATTCCCTGCATGCTTCACAGTGGGCTGGAGTGGATGCCTAGCCGGTTATGCTGGTAATGCGGCCAACTGTGCTGTTTGGTAGTCATGACTCATCCGGTTGGAGTAAGTAAAAAAAAAAAAAAAAAAAAAAAAAAACAGCACTCAGAAACACTGAGAATTGAAGTGGGCTCATGAATTAAGGGGAGTCTTTACAAACTTTTAAATATAGTTCCTCAGATCAAAGCCCTTCGGGAACTGCTTGGTAATATCCAAAGAGGCCAAATGGAACTACAAAAATATGGTAGTGCAGTAATGGCAAAAGTGAGGTGAAGAAGTGGAGTGACACACCACAGCACAACAACGAAGCATGGCCTCTGCATTTAGCCCATACGTGACAAAAGTTCTACCGAAGGTTCAGAAATCCAGACCAGGATTTTGTTTCAACCAACCAGTTGAGTACTCTGTGAGCTTGATTCTTGATACTTTATATATTTTATGGTTGGTTGAAGGAAAATCTTGGATTTGGATTTGTACTTTCTGAATCTGAACTTTCCACCACTGGACCGGCTGTGGATCCATGAGGACCGGATTGGGACACAGTACTAGAGACAATGCAGGTCAAAGCTCATGTGGCACTCCAAGCATGCTTCACCACTGGCGCCCCCTGTCTGTAACGCAATGAAATTGGCTTGCTATGCCTTATCCCCTCAGAGGGTGGCGCCCTAGGCCTGTGTCACCCAATGATACACATACAGATAAAGCTGTTCTTCTGGATTGAAGGAAATGCTTACACCAGTATATTCTGGAGAAAACATCAACTAACGGTTTGTTTTCATTCCAACCCATTAACTTGGGAAATGAGTTGGAATAAAGAAGTCACTTTGCTTTGCAAGTTAACAAATAAATGGTTCAAACTTCATTAAATGATCCATCCACTAAGATGGATATTGAAGTATCTGAACAACAGCCAACGCCTCACTGCTTCTCGAGCAAATCCACTTACATATCTAGCATGTACACAGAATTAAGGAAACAGACTTTAGCCTCACCGATGGTTTCAGTCAGATCATTTAAATTTAAAGGAAATGCTGTGTCCCCCCAAAAAAGGATATTATTCCAAAGAGCGGATTTCAGGTACTTTGTTCACACATGTTGACATTTATTATTTTTGAATGCAATAGTCATGAACCAGGATTGCCACTGTAGCCATTTTCAATCACATGACAGGAAAATAAAACACCCAGTGTTACGTCATAAGCCCATGTAGCCCGTTCTCTTTAATGCAAAGTTTGCACCCCCCAGTAAAAACTTTGGAAACTAAAATATTCACACAAATGTTGTCCTTTTTACTCAGTGTCACTGTTTTCAATACAGATATTTAACTCCGAAAACGTTTAAACACCAATCACACCGATAACTCAAGCAAATGTTAAAAATCACAAACCGGACCACTCTGCTGCCTCCTGATATTCAGCCAGGCGGAAGTTTAACACACAGGGTAGCTATGAAATATAACGTAAAAAGAAGAGGAAGAAGAAAAACAGGAAAGGCGACAGAGATCACACTCGATGCCAGCATCAGGAAGGCATTTGGTCGGAATCCGCCTTTTACTTTCCTGCGATTTACTTTTGCGCAACACACAGCTTATTCCGAGGCTCCATCCCGGGGCTCCACGCTGGGAAGGAGGCTCATGGGTCATGGTTCCCCGCGGGACAGTGGGCTCATCTGGTTATACTCATCGGCACTGTGCAGGAAGCCCGATCCCAGAGGCTCCCCCTGAAACTCCGAGGAGCCCTCCGGAGACTGGGAGCAGGGCTCCCAGCTATGGAAACCACCCAGCTCCGATCCTGGTTCCGGGCTGTTGCTGACGCAGCTGAGGCTGGGGTTAGCCGAAGAGACGGTCCTGTGGCTGCCGTTAAAGCTGGAGAAGTGCCCATCTAGGAACTCCTTGCGCAGGTGGTTTGAGGGGGTGAGCTGGGGGCTACGGTAGTTGTAGGCGTTCCAACCCGGGCGTTTCCTGCGATGCCACTGGCATTTCAGGATGCGCAGGAAAGCCTGCTTAAATTCCCGGTTGTAAGAAGGATATATGATGGGATTTAGGCAACTGTTGAAGTAACCCAACCAGAAAATGACTTTGAACAGCGTTTCCGGGGGTCGCAGGTTGCTGTTGAATGAGCCTGTGACAGAGGGGAATACTGTGTTATTACATAAATCCATCCATCCATCCATCCGCCTTCCAACCACGTAACCCCCGGTGTGGTTTTTGTGTTTTTCTACTTGCTAATATGCTGCCTGTGTTTGTGCATTTTATGTGATGCACTTTGATACAAAGTTAGGCTGTTTTTTTTTTAAGTGATTTGCATACAACCGAAAACGTATCCAGTACAGGGCAGCGATGCCCCTGGATCTGACCGCATGGAACACAGGGCGTGAGGCTAAGGACACCCTTGATGAGATATCGATTTTTTATGATATATTTATGAATATTAAGACAATTATTGGAAAACCTTGGACAATTTATTTATTCCGTCGACCGGGCACATTAAACAAAAATTAATGAAGCCGAAAGGGGTAAATTGGTAAATTCTTACTTAACAAACAGCACATTCACCCGTAGCTGTTATTAGGGGAAAAGGCTTTTAAGCAAAAAAAAAAGTTATTTAATTATGCACTTACTCACTGCAGCTTGATTATCGGCCAGGATTTTAAATAGCGGGGCTGCCGGCACCGGCACGTTGATGAACTTTATCAATATTCATCAAATTAGATCCGCGGTCACGTGATCTGTCCCGTTTAAAGCATATCGCTGGGATGGCGATGAGCTGCAAGCCTGGCGACAGATGTCTTTCGAATGCTACCTAGTAAACACATACAGCTTTATCATTGGTTATCAGATGAATACCATAGATTTAATATACATAAAAATGTACTGTATATACTGGCTTGTAAATGCTGGCTCTAATCTTCTGCATGCACATACATTCTTGATTTTCAGTTAATTATGAATCCGCGCTTTTCTCAGAACTTTGGCTGCAATTACAGTCCAGGTGTGGTTTTGAAATAGTCCAGCAGGGGGTAGGATTGCCTAAGGGTTGCGTTTTACACGCGATGGGTCGTTTCCGCTGGCTTGATGGAAAAAAAACGTTTTTTTTTTTTTTTTAAAAAAACAGACGATAAGCGCATAACTTCAAAAGTTCGGAAATTTCTACCCAACAAATCTTTACTAATGACACGATAGAATGATGTATGGTAAGGCAGCGGTGCTGAAATGGTGGCTGTTTCCGAGCGTGTTCTCATAGAGGGATATTCTCAGGTTCTGTCCCCTGGGACCCCGGTCCCTGGAAATGTCACAGGCGTCCATAACTCAAAGTTCTGTCCGATTTTACGAGCTCACTAATCCCCGTGGATTTAATGACCGATAATGCAATATTTTTACTCCTCCACATCTGCACATCCCTAGCCCCCATTTGGGCCGTCGCTCCGCGAGGCATGCCGCAGCGCCAGCTGCCGGTCCGCACGGACGCGCGCTGCGCGCCCCCGGGCTCCGCGTTCCCTGCGATCCGCAATGCTGCTATCGGAACTGGCCTATCAAACTGCCTCCGGCCACCGACTGCCCTGCTCCTCACAAGCCCAATTAAAGCCTTTCCGGTTTTTCCCCCCAGCTCGTTCCCATTTCGTAGGGCACTCGGACAGATGTCTGGCATCCAGATAATCATCACAAAGATTCTTTTTTTAAAAAAGATTTTCTTTCTAACGGTAGATCACAAAAACTGGTTTAAACCCCTAAATTCTGAGCTATAAAGAAGGCTTGGGCTACACGAACGATTAGAAACGTAATGGCCCGCTATAATTATAATCAGGTAAAACGCGCTTCTCGTTGGTCCCTTTTTCCTGCCGATCCCATGAGAGTTTTTTATTAATTCGTGGTTTTCCTTTAATCTGAGTCCCAAGGTTATAGCGAGTGCGAAAAAGCCTAGGCAAACTCCCGAAACAACACAAATGCGAGTTTTATAAAGGCAATCATAAAGAATCCCGCAGCTAGGCAGGGATTTAACCCTATCTGAATGACACACGCTAACGCCTTAAAAATCCCCAACGAGCAACGAGTATTTAAAAGGGTCTACTAATTGAATGCGTTGTAGGCGCACATACAAATCAGTGCTCTATGGTTATAGAAATACAATTAAACCGCACAATGAGAATTTCTCATACACTTCATTGGTATACTGTGGATGTCAATAAACTAAACTATCTATTTAAATGGCACAATCGCAGCATTGTCCGGACCAGAATGAGCCATTTTTATGACAAATGATAACCATGAACATGAAAGGTTAGTTCAGTTAATGTTGTTAAATTGTTGGGGCGGACAGCTCCCCTGTGAACAAGGAACTGCCTGGGCACGTGGCGCTGCGAATCGCCAGGGAGCGATGCTGATCAGCAAACCGGCTCTCCAGGCCCAAACCACCCAACCCAAGGTCCATTTAAAAGGGTGAATAGCCCAATTTTGCATTCCCCCCTCAGAGCCAGAAAAGCTGGTGAGAGATCCCAGTGTTTACCGCCCAATGCATTTTCTTCTGTTTATGCAAATCAAGCGTCTGAACACAAATCATATGGAATTATATGCAATTCTGGGTAGCTCTTAGATAAACTGAATGCAGTATAAAGTGATCAAACTTTTTTTTTAGCCTCCTAGGATTTCAGTCACAAGGCCCTCACAAAATTCAAAGCGGGCAGCTCTTCCTACACAGTCCTAGAGACTATTTTATTGTGGTTTCCTGGAAACCTGCTACTCAAAATCAGGCCTTGTTCCAAACCTTGCTGTGGGTTACAGTGAGAAGCCAAAAGCATGTATAGAATACATAATGATACATGAAACAAAGAGTCAATAAGGGAATGTTAACACTTCAGGTGACAATTAGAGCCAGTCATGGTTGGGCGATGCTGACATTCTGACAAATGTAAGTTTGTTTTCCCGCCCCCGGGCAGAATGACTGTCACATGTTACTGTAGCTTTTGATTGACACGCATTGAGATTGCGTGACAGTCTCCAGTCCTCAGTCTGAATTGTTGTAATGTGTGCAGGGGGACAAAGGATAATGAAGGAATAAGAATGAGGGATTAACGGGGAAATGTCTCACTCTTTAATAAGGAAAACATATCCCAGGAAGCTTCTGAGCTGGCCAGAATCTGTGTTGCAGACAACATGTTCTTTGTCATGCTTTATTGTGGCAAACTGTGGTGTTTGTATAAAGAATGTTTCCATGTGGGGTGGTGTGATGGACTCCCTGAATCATCTGGCTGCTTCCTGCCTTCAGGGTTGGGGTTTAAATTGTGTTTATGTGTAGGTCTGTGTCTCTGCGAAGAAAGTTTTCATGCTTTCCCCAGGAAATTTGCATTCCCAGATTAGTGTGTCTAAACTTCCTATTGTGTGTGTGCGTGCCCTGTGATGCACTGGCATCCCGTCCCGGGTACGTGCCCTGTGATGCACTGGCATCCCGTCCCGGGTGCGTGCCCTGTGATGCACTGGCATCCCGTCCCGGGTACGTGCCCTGTGATGCACTGGCATCCCGTCCCGGGTACGTGCCCTGTGATTGACTGGCATCCCGTCCCGGGTGCGTGCCCTGTGATGCACTGGCATCTCATCCCGGGTACGTGCCCTGTGATGGACTGGCATCCCGTCCCGGGTGCGTGCCCTGTGATGCACTGGCATCCCCTCCAGGGTGCGTGCCCTGTGATGGACTGGCATCCCCTCCAGGGTGCGTGCCCTGTGATGCACTGGCATCCCGTCCCGGGTACGTGCCCTGTGATGGACTGGCATCTCGTCCCGAGTACGTGCCCTGTGATTGACTGGCATCCCGTCCCGGGTACGTGCCCTGTGATGGACTGGCATCCTGTACCGGGTACGTGCCCTGTGATGTACTGGCATCCCGTCCCGGGTACGTGCCCTGTGATGTACTGGCATCCCGTCCCGGGTGCGTGCCCTGTGATGGACTGGCATCCCGTCCCGGGTGCGTGCCCTGTGATGGACTGGCATCCCCTCCAGGGTGCGTGCCCTGTGATGGACTGGCATCCCCTCCAGGGTGCGTGCCCTGTGGTGGACTGGCATCCTGTCCTGGGTATGTGCCCTGTGATTGACTGGCATTCCGTCCCAGGTGCGTACCCTGTGATGTACTGGCATCCCGTCCCGGGTGCGTGCCCTGTGATGCACTGGCATCCTGTCCATGGTGCACCCCGGCTTTGTGCCCTATGCTGCCTGGGATAGGCTCCAGGCCTCCCTGACCAGGCTAAGCGATTGGAAGATGGACAGATGGAATGTTTCCACATTGTGTAAAATCAGTTCAAAAATTCAAATTCGTAAATCAATGCTTGTGCAGGAATATAATTCTTTAACATTCTGTTATTCTGATGTACTAGTTGAATTCTACAGTTGCAATATATATATACACATAAAACAACAATAAGAAATAAACAAATCAAACAATAAATAAATATATAGTTAACACAATGTTAAAGTTTTATCGCTTGTTTCTTGCAACTAATGGTACATGTACTATAAGAAAAGGATTTACATAGCTGGATCAGTAACCTATAATGGTCTTCTGACTTCTGTTCTTGAATGAATTTAAACTTAATGTAATCTAAATCAGATTTTGTAACGCGGTGACTTTGCCTAATTAAATTAAACTAAATGTCAGTGCCATATGCAATTACATTAATTCGTGAGGGATGCATTTGTTAATCCGCCGTAGAATATAACGCGAATTAATTAATTAATCGCACGGTGTATGAGTTACGGCCAACGTTAAAGCAGCAGAGACAATAAATCTGATGACTAATAATCTGAATGCACCCCGATCTCAGTCTTGGAAGATTTATATAACCAAGTATAGGCTGTAGGAGGGCTACTTATTAGATGTGCTTCGTAGTGAGTCATCGGTTCCCCGAGAAAAGCGTATTTTCCGCTGTTAGCACTGAAAAGTCATGCAGGGCAGGATTTCAACAGGAACCGATGACTGAGGATCATAAGCATAGTGAAAACTGAGAAACCTAAGAGCCGTGTGATTAGATGGGGCTTATAAGGGTGCACATATAAATAAGTCGGCATTAGTGATAGGCTGATAGACAGACGGATGGAATTATGAAGCTGTATGTTGAAATAGCGTGAAAATTAACTATTGATTTAGACTGACATTAACGTCACAAGCAGTTTTCTAATTCAGAAAACACACGTGTTAAAACTGAGATGTAACACTCCCATTATCCTTAGTTAATGAAATAGGCTACCGATGATAGGGGTTAAAGTAAACTTTTTGAAATACTGAAAAATCATCGGCTTAGATATACTAGTCTACAAATATGACGGGCTGCATTTCCCACTAAGCTCTAAGACTGCTCTGCTCTGTGGAATTGACACTTGGACCCACTAGTTATATATATTTTATATCACTAATCTCAGTACTACAGCCTTGACATTCATACATGTCACAGTACCGTACAAATCCAGTTGAATCTGGACGTACGACCCCTTTACCGAATTTGTATTCAGGTATATTTGCAAGTTTGTGTTTTTTTTCCCACTTATGCTTAATGGTTTCAGTTTGCTAATTGTCATAGCAGGGGCAGAACTTGCACCGTTTTCCCGAAACACACGCAGGCATTCACCTGAAATTAGGGTAAACTAAAGACCTTGCTGGCAGCTTATTAATTATTGACTTTATTACTCTGAGTAGTTTTCATTTGCCTGGTGGTATGTGTGAGGCGGGTGTGTTAACATAACCTACCCATGGGAAGTACTAAGAAGAACGGTAACCAGCAGAGGATGAACATTCCCACCACAACTCCGAGAGTCTTAGCCGCCTTCTTCTCCCTGGAAAATTTGTGCAGTTTCACCGCCAGGGAGCATTTCGCGTGGTGCCCCTTCGCCTTGCCGGCCTGCCCGCAGTCCTCCTGCGGCTGGGCGCTCTTCGTATGGATCCTCAGGATCAGCTCGTTGGAGTCCATCCTCTCCCTCATCACCCCAGCCTCCAGGTTCTTCGTGGTCCTTTTAGCCACTATGTACACCCGGCAGTACATGGCTAAGATCACCGCCAGGGGTATGTAGAAGGACCCGAGAGAAGAAAACAAAGCGTAAAAGGGTTCCTGGGTTATGAGGCAGACCGTATCATCCGGGGAGGGCGGCTGCTTCCAGCCAAGCAGGGGTCCGATGGAGATGACCACGGAGAGCGCCCACACCCCGAGCATGGCCAGCAGCGCCCGTCTCTCTGTCACGATGCTGGGATATTGCAGTGGGTACCGTACCCCGATATAGCGGTCAATTGAGATTACGCACAAGCTCATAATCGAAGCGGTGCAGCACAATACGTCCACGGCCGCCCAGATGTCGCAGAAGATCCTTCCAAACACCCAGTAGTTCAGGATTTCCAAAATAGCGGACACGGGCAGCACGGTGGTGCTCAGCAACAGGTCCGCGATGGCTAAATTAACGATGAAGTAGTTGGTCGGGATGCGCAGATGTTTGTTGCACACGACCGAGAGAATGACAAGTATGTTGCCCACGATGGCAAACACTATAAAAACGCCCAGGACCATGCCCAGCGGTACCGCCCGGCTGAGGTCCAGCGGACCGACATCAGTCTCGTTCCCAGCGACTTTGGAGATATTGGTCTTCCGATACAGTTCCGAAGAAGCATTACCCCTGCTCGGAAGATAATCAGTGTCCACGCTCATTTTGACCATTGCCCACCTCCATTTCAAGGCAAGATTTAAACTCGAATCCAAATTATGTTACATGAAATTAGCCTTCCATCCATGCGGTCATCACTGTCCCTGCAGATGCTCCGGGTGGAGAGGGTATCTAACGCTCCGTACCGCCACCAATTCTGGGAAATCTATGTGGCTACCAGTGGCTACCACCGATCGCGATCGAGACGCAGCCTACCTATATTAGGGAAGTTCACTTTGGCATGGTGCTCTCGCTTCCCCGCCACGGCTGCCGCCGCCTCCGCTCCTCCGCTCCGCGCCTGGTCACTGCCTCTAAAGTGCGCCGATCAGGGCGCGATGTCTAAGTGACTGAGCGCAGCGAGAGGGGAGAGAGTGCCCTCCACCCGCTGACGGACTCCCCGAGCTACCGTAGTGAGCCTGTAGTACGCGGTAAACCGCATTCAACCGATTACTATACCACTTTGAAACTGTAGGCATAAATATATCACACCCCGGAAGATGTTAAGTGTGGCACGCAAATAACTTCAGAATGCGTATTATTCCTGCACATACCTGCAAACAATTATGGAAACTTTAATATACATTAATGAAATTATGATTGTTTCAGCAATATACATTTTGATTTCTAAGGAATGTTTTATTTTGTTTTAAAGTAAACGTTTATTTAAATATAAATATATTTAATTTGGATATGAGGATATTGCCTAGTAAATTTACGCATATTATATAGGCTATACATTGCACGTTTAAACACAGCTAGTGTCCTAATCACTTCGGAACTGTATTGCCACTTGGTGTACATAGAGCTTCCACGCCGGGCCACATGGCCACTTGTAATGACAAGAGTAGTGGTGCATTTCCCGCTGGTGGGTCGGCGTGTATCCCGTGTTTCTGCAAAGGCTAATTCCTGACAGAAGCCCTGGTCACAGTCAGTGATTACCATTGGAATTACTGATGATAATTATTGTTAATAATTATTCTCGTCAGCCGCAGTACTTCGTGATTGGCACAGATGCCAATCACGAAATTTTATCCGAATGAGTTTAAATTAAGTAATCTGTGTAAGATTAAGAACGGAATGGATCACAGAGAATTCAAGACCTCAGAGAATTCAGTGGTTCAGAGCCCGTAACCGGTTAAATGATGGCACGGCGTCTGATAAATAAAATCGTGATAGGAGGTGTAGCATCCTCCAAAGCATTAGGCTACTTCCAAAGTGCATGTATACATGGTGGCATCAATTTCACAATAGGAAACGTCCTTTGCTCCAATAAAGTAATCTTACAAAATAAACACACTGTGTTTCCATCATTTAGATATGGATCAGTCAAGGAAGGATGTAAATAACCGTATTTGATTTACACTGGTTATAAAAACTGTACACTCCCCTATTAAAATGCCAGGTTTTGTGATGTAAAAAAATGAGACCACGATCAATCATTTCAAAATCTTATTTTTCCATTTTTAATGTGACCTATAACCTGTACAATTCAATTGAAAAACAAATCTATTAGGGAGAAAATATGTATTTATATATTAAAAACATACAATACGCTGGTTGAATAAGTGTGCATACCTTTAAACTAATACTTTGTTGAAGCACCTTTTGATTTAATGACAGCATTCGGACTTTTTGGTCTATTGGCATGCCACATTTTGACTTGGCAATGTCTGCCTACTCTTCCTTGCAAAAGCGCTCCAAATCTGCCAGATTGTTCCCCAGCTGCTTTTTCAGATTCTTCAGAGACTTGGTCGCTGAGAAAACCGGGGGGGGCAACTTGGAATTTTTTGCCGATCGCTATCGACCGGTTGCCCACCAAATATATCCATTACCCATTCATAATTGTTTCACGATTAACCTAGAAGCATGGTCTAATGGAGGCTTTGGACACCCATTGCATATCCCCGAGTATATACTCTGTATACACACATACATACTTACGGCAACCCCTGTGATTTTTATGCCGTTACGTCGAGATAATTATTTCGTTATTTCGAGATAACAGGTGTCATTTTTTACCGTGATACGCCATTATCTCGAGGTCATTATCTCGCTTTCTCCAGTAAACAAATCGTGGCATGGCAGCTTGTTTTAAAAGGACTTGCAGCTTATGTACAGTTCAGTTTACATTGATAACTCTGTATGTTGCTCTGTATGTTTGCCATTGTGTAGACGGAACGGTGCT
>JAODKM010000046.1:5556050-5571136 GCA_026780845.1 Petrocephalus sullivani | reverse complement strand
AAGTACAAATACACAAAAAACCTACTCAATTACAGTAACGCGAGTAAATGTAATTCGTTACTTTCCACCTCTGGTTATATCAATATTAGTATATAATTCCTGATTTATAATATATTTAATTTAGGAAGAATTAATTGATTAAATGATGTTAATTCTATTTCTGGACAGTTTTAAGACAGAAAGGTGCAATAACGCACCGTGAGTTTGTTTGACCTGAGTTTACAGGCATTTAGCAATAGTAAGCTTTTTCCGGATTTTGACTGCTTTGCAAAAATTATTATGGATTTAAAGTAATTATATACATGATATATGATAAAGCCTCGTGAATATTCACGAACTTTTGGCGTGTAAAAAGCCCGTGTAATGAAATTCGGATAAAAGCTTCCGTAATTCATTTGTCTGGGCTGTTTCCAGGTGAACTGCTGCACTGCTGAGGCAGGGAGATGGAGGCATGTAAATATAGAAACAATCGATTCAGCAGATATATGAGGAGAATGTAATTGCTTGGCGTTTGTGTCCCGCAGCGGGCTGTCGGACAGCACCCTGCTGCTCCTTACGCACAGGCTCCATTTCGCTCCGCTGCAAACACCTTGGCCGCATCCCCGTCCCTTCCAGCCGCAGTCGGTGCGTCTCTCCCGGCAGGAAATTGGCCGCTGGCCGGGCTCTGGCATGTCTCCGGGAGGTGCTGATGGGGCAGCCGGGTCAGGAAAGCGCGCCGTAAATCTGCGCGGACGTCACGGGCGCGGCGTCCCCCTGTCCCCCCCTCTAATCGCGGCGGAGGCGTTGAGCATTAGCCGGGGAAATCGGTATTTACCACCGGGCCCCCCTGTGCTTCCCCCATAATGCCGCCACTTAGCGCTAACCGCCGCCTGTTTGCGCTAGCATTACCCCCTTAAATCTGGCGGCCGTGCAAAACTCTCCGTGTTGAGGACAAGTGTACAAGTTGTACAGTATTCTGTGCCCGCAATCTGATGAGATCTAGGTGAAACGCTTCAGTGGGGTAAATAAAAGTACACATATTTTATGGCAGTAATGCTGTGTTTTTTTCATAAGATGAATGTTAAATGATGAACGCATCCATCCATTCTTCCGTTTCTCCAGCACAAAGTGGCAGGTTGAGTGGGGCTGAGCCTGAAGCCTATCCCAGGCGCAAGGCAGAGGCCCGTAAAGATACACCAAATAAAAAAGCCTGTCATATAGAACAATACAGAGATGACAAGGCAGCATGCAGAAATCAATCGCTTTCATTGTGGTCATGTGTGTGAATATACCTGTCTACTCTGCTTAGGTGACCCCATGCTATGTGACTTGGTGGGCTAAGCCTCTGTTCTTGTGAGTGGATGGTTGCTGGTTTGAATCCCACCTTTGATATAGTCATGGGTCTCTGAGGAATGTCCTTAATTTCTAATCTGGCAGTGCAATTAAGGAATGAAGAGTCAGTAGCTATATGCTGCCCGTAATCAGGACTTTAACAGCAAGTTACATCTTGCTTGGGTTGTGAGTAAGGAAGCACTCTTATATTCCTTGTTTTAGGCATTTACATATTAGAATTAATCTATTCACCTACCCACAGCTCAGTGGGTCAAGGGCCCAGAGACATGTGACGAGGACAGGGCTTGAACCCCTTCTGATCGCAGACACAGAGACTTAGCCTGTGGAGCAGTTTCCTCTGATCGTCCATAACTGGGTTAGGTTAAGTTAAGTAGCCTACAATTGGTTGCTTGAGAGTGTATCTAACATGCCTACAGACCGTGCGTGTGTGCTCTGTGACCGTCTGGCATCTTTTCCCGAATAAGATATTTTTATTGTTATGCCTGACAAATTGCTGGCTGGCAATGCATTTAAAAATACTATAAGTAATGAATACAGTATCAATCAAACGCTGACCACACAACAAGGTGACCGGGTTATTGTAAAATTAGTTCCTTTGATAGTTTTGCTCTTTGCCTGCTTTCGTTTTATCTGGCGCCTGCTTTACTTTAGGTGACAGGTGCTGTTGCTGTGATGTGGACTTTAAGATGGGATGTGGACAGTGGAGCCTCTACTTCAGAGAGACAGTAAATGTGGGTGGGGGTGTTGGGGGTGTGGAAAAGAGCAGGCAGGTCTGTAGCCAAGTGCAGACTGCTGAGGCAGGCAGTCAGCGCTGAGTCAAAGGGCAGCATTGATAGTCTTTTATTCTGGCCAAGGTTGGTGCAGCCCCCCCTCCCCCGCCCCGGTGAGCAACTTGCTGTCACTGCAGAGGACTGGGGGGTCAAAACAAGAATGGCGTAACGTCGGTGGATTCAGGTTAAAGCTTCTGTCCCGGGGGGCATATTTAAGGCAGGCTGTCAGCTGAAGGCAGCTGGAGACTGAAAAGCCTACAGATGGTTTTGAGAACAGCTGTAAATGTAAAGCTTTGCATAAACGTAAATTACACTGTTTGAATTTTAGTGCTTGCAAATTTTGTGCATCTGGGACTGAAAATTGGTATTTCAAGCACTATTCAGTTACCTGGTGGCTCTGTGATGGACACTGTTTTATCACTCTGATATCTTTCACGTGAAATCAGGTCTAAATACATGAAACGGCCTTTAGTGACTCACCACCATGTTTCCATTACCGAACTACAGCAAGTCTAAGAGTAGGACAGTAAGACACAATTATCCATTTATCTGTTTTCTGTAACTGCGTATCTAGTACTGGGTATGATTAGCCTGCAGCCTATCAAAGTGCAGAAGGTAGGGGAAGAGCCTTGATGAGATGCCAGGGGATACACAAGAACAGCAATTCTCCAACTGCAGTTAACCTAATGTACATATTTGAGGCCACAGTGCTACCTACTGAGTCACTGTGTGCTTTAAAACACAATGAAATCCAATAAAAACATCTAAATATGTAACACAAGGCGTATACAAACAACCTGTGAGTCACCAGAGGTGGGAACAAGACATTGGCTTTCGAGTAACAAGGAAGTTTTAAGCCTTACCACTCAAGGTCCAAGTCAAGTGCTGAGTCAAAACGGGCAAATCTCGAGTCAAGTCCTAAGTTACAAGTCCTAAACAAGTTTGAATATTATCATTTTTTTCTAATTTAATGCCATGACAAAGTTATATACTATATTACCTTGTTATTAAAGTTGAACATGAGAAGAACATGAGAAGATTCTCAGACGTGACTCTTTTGAGACCTTTTAGACCAGAGCATCTCTTCAAAAGCAATAATCATTATACTCTTATTGTCTTTTGAAAATGCATTAAAGTTTGAGTGAGACTGCAGCACTTATTTATTATTGTAATGATACACCTGTGATTGTGAGGCTTTGTCATGTAATTTCCAGGGGAAAGTTTAAAACAACATTTCACTTTGCAGACCCAACGTCACATTTCCGATTCCATTGAGTCACAAGGATGCCGTTGGCCTGCCAGATGCCTTAATTAACTCTGAGTAGTTGTAGGAAAAACAGATTGGTTCATTTGACTTTATATTTTCTCAAATAGAAACTATTTATTCATTCCGTTGGTCTTCTAAACATAGCCGGAAGTCAACAAAGGCAGAAATTATAGCCTGTTGATCAAAAGTGATTATTGAATTCTTACTCATTTAATAGATAAGCACTCTAATTAGCTCTGGAATGGATTTTGATCTCTGCACTGCAGTAGTTGTGCCAATTGCTGGTGTATTACTGTACAGTGCGTGACGGATGAGAGATGGAAACTCAGAAATCACCTTGCAGCTGTTTTTCATGATGAGGAATGAGCCGTGTTTGCGCAGACGGTGCCTTGCCCGATGTGTCTGCGAAGCATTCATCCCAAGAGCATTCCTTCAGAGGAGAGAACTGGGAATTTTGAAAAATCGCTTGTTTGAGATGTGGCACTTATTGCAATAGGTGTTATTCCCATATGCGAGACCAAACGGCTCAGTCGGCCTGGAACCACTTTTGTCTGCTTCACCCACACAAAGTAAGAGCCTTCAATAAACGAAAGCAATTTCCAAAAATCTCTAAGGTTATGAAAACATATGAAAACACCCAATTTCTATGGCAGGAAGCTTGGTGCCAACATTTGGATCTCTGTCAATTTCTCAGGAAAAATATTTCAGCTGGATTATTAATCAGAAGTGACAACTTATAAGGTTTTGCTCGCTTGTTTGTTTATAAGCCACAGTGGTGCCAGCACACAGATCAAAACAAACAAGCAAATAAATAATCTACCTGAAAGCGTGTTTGGCAGACATAGTGATGCTGGGCAGAAGGTACATACCAGTGATGTGAAATTACTTAATTTGGAGCAAGATGCTGATGCCGGCTGATTAAGGACTGGAGCATCTCTGCTGGTTCGTCTCCCTTTGGCCTAATCAAGGCATTTAAAGCAAACTAATAAGCTGCCAGCTACTTTCAGGGAGCATTGTGATTTGTCAAACAAAAGACAAGCTTGACTGTATTCAAAATATTATAGCAGACAAACAGCAGAAAACAAGACGGCAGTCGGCTATCTTTGCTGAAAAGCTGAAATAAGGAGTGAAATCATTTAAACCTTCTACACTGAATCGATGCTACAATTTCTTTTGAAACCAATGTCTGACATGACTATTTACGTCAATTTCATATACTTTTTCTAAAAAGCAGATAAAATGGATAGAAATAGACATTTTCAAAATTTTAGTTGTTTTTCCATTTATGTTTTTGCTGATATTTATTTGCTGGATTTTTTTTTTTTCTGGTGACGAAGAAGAAATCTCAAAAAACGCAAAAACACACACAGCGTCTCCAACATGTACAATCTTATAGAATCTCCATTATACATGCCAGAGGGCCTTTAGCTTGGGCAGGTGGCACCTTGTCATGATCAATACGCTTTCATTACCTAAATTACACAGAGCACACTGCGCTTCACTAAATTCATTTGCAAGTGAAAATTCTGTCTGCACTCAAGACGTCTGTGACAGTGTGGGGCATGTTTCGATTACGTAACCTGAATAAATGGAAAAATCTTTATTATTTCCAGGCAACTGATGGGTATTCTCAAAAACGTAATCGCAAACTGTGTACATTAACTGATAGGCACAGATCTCTCCACAGGGTGTCATGGGAGGACTCTGGTAGTGGACAGTCGCTACAAAGAGCCAATTAGGGGGTTCAAAATAAGTGAGGTGGGATAGCTCACCTTGGAGATTATAAATGAAGGAAGGATCGATAATACCTACAGACTGGTTTGAACTGGTTTAAACCTCTAAGGCCTGGACTGAGTGACCTTCCCTGTTGACGATAGACTCTCGGATGAAAATCAACGTTTTCCGTCTTTTGAATTGAATGACACCAGTCAATTGAAAGCCATCTTGAATATTAGAAAGCAATATGTTGTTTTCAAAATTAGAATTTTGAATGTGCAAAAAACTGACATGATCTTCATCTTCAAGAACAGTTAGATGTTTTGCTGTATTGGAAAGGTTATGGGATTGGTGCCAGACCACTGCGATCCTGCATAAGACAAGTGGGTACAGAAGATAGCTGGATGGATGGAGCATAAGCATACACAGCAGAACCTTTGAGATCTTTGAGAATATTCAGAGGATTTGATCCCTTCAAATTGACCCCTCTAGCCTCTGGTATTTCATACTGCCATCAGTCTGTCACTATAGGAACCAGAACATTCTCTTCCCTCCTTCTCCTCCATTGACACATGCAGTGTGAACATCCTCTTCACACAGAGGAAGCCTGGAGACAGCCTGGCCCTCTTTTGGATATTTCTTACAGGTTCCTCTCCCCATGTTGTGCATTTTGTTATTGTCATTTTGTATTTATTAATGTAGGAAAAGACCAAGAAATGAATCTTCATAAATTATGCAAAATGGTAGAAAAACTGTTACATTGATCGCTTGGCACAGCCAGACTGATTCCCTGTTACATTGATCTGACTGAAGTTGGCAGAATGATGCCTGTTACATTGATCTGATTGAAATTGGCAGAATGATGCCTTTTACATTGATTTGATTGAAGTTGGCAGAATGATCCCTGTTACATTGATCTGATTGAAGTTGGCAGAATTATCCCTGTTACATTGATCTGATTGAAGTTGGCAGAATTATCCCTGTTACACTGATCTGATTGAAGTTGGCAGAATGATCCCTGTTACATTGATCTGATTGAAGTTGGCAGAATGATGCTTGCTACACTGGTCAGCTTGAAGCTCAGTAATATCTACCAGTCAGACCAATCGCTATGAAGCTGACCGACTGCTACGCTGTTCTCTAATTATCTATATCATGAAACCAGTAAAACATTTTCGTAGAATTAAGCAAGCGAGCCAAGGTTATGAACACTGTGTGTGTGTATGTATGTGTATATACATATTGTATATATTATTTATAATAAAAACATATATATGGGCAAAGTGATGCGTTTGATGAGAGTGCGGGCAAATAGTCATGGATGGGGGAGATTTATTTGTAAATGCAGGGAAATATACACAGAGAGGTTGTGGTGATGATGGAGCTCTTCCCCCAAACCAGTGGGGGCTCCCAGCAGCACAGACGGGGTTTGTGGGGAGGCAGCAGCCATCCTGGGGACCCTGAGAGAGAGAGCTTAAGCAGTGCCCCCCGCATCCCTCTCCCTCTCATCTCCCCGACAAGGGCTAGAAGTGGCGCTGGGCAACACAATCCCGCCACCCAGCTGAGGCAATTAGCGGCCGGTAGCCGCATCCCATTAGCGTCCCTGGTAGGTGCTTTCCGGGACGGCTGCGAGAACCTCGCTGGCGCTCACTGGTGTGCAGGGTGCAGAATAAATCCTTCTGGTGGCACGGCCCATTCGTGGGTACAGAGAAAATAACAATCAAAATAACAGGTTTTTAGTCACTTTGTGCAGACAATTGGTCCCTACAATGTAATACATACATGACTACACACAGACACGGACACACATATATATCTACATACTATATATAAATATATATACATACTATATACAGTGTGTGTGTGTATATACATATATATATATATATATAGTGGCAGGGAAGTTTGTAATGGACACACCTACTCATAGAAGGTTATTATGTATTTTTACCAAAAATATAAAAAATCTTAAATCAAAACATATATTTTATTCTTTAAGACAGGCCCGTCATCTCAATAACACTCTTAGCATTCATGAAATATCAGCCGGCGATGTTTATCCATCAGTCACGAAGGAGCTCCCATATTTGCTGATCATTTACTGGCTGCTTGCTTATCCAGCTCTTTGCAGACCACCTCTGTTGACTGTGGAGGTCAGGTCATCTGTTGCAGAGCTCCATTGTTCTCCTTCTTTGATCGTATAGACTTGGGTCTTTCTCCTGTCTAACAGCAAACGGCGGCCAAAAGGACCCAAAACGGACATGACGGCGCGTCTCTGCAGAACGCTGATTCAGTGTGCCTTCAGATGTAAGTAATTTGCCAACCGTTTAACAAGGAAAGCAGCCCCACACGATTACACCTCCTCCCCCAGACTTCACGGTTTGAGCGACACAAGCAGACATCATTTATGAACCTTCCCTGCATCTCACAAAGACTTAGCGGCTCGGAGAAAACTCGCAGATTTGGACTAGATTCTGACCAAAGCATAGAATTCCACTGGCCTGATGTCTACAGCTTATGTTTCTTGGCCCAAGCAAGTCTCTAATTCTCATTTGTCTCCTTCAGTAGGATTTATTTGGACTGTTATCTGCAGTGCAGTTCAGTTTTGAGGCTGGTGCCAATAGTGATCTTTTCCTCTGCATCAGCAGCTCTTGGTCTGACTTTATAGGTGGTCCTCATGAGAGTCGGTTTATATCATAGTGCTCGATGAAACATTTAAAGTCCTTTATAGTTTCTAGATTAATTGACCTTAACTTCTTAAAGTAGTGATGGGCTGGCATTTATCTTGGCCAAGCTAAGCCAAACTTTTCTTGGCATATTATGGACTTTTTCAACCAGAAATGGCTTCCAAACAGCCTATATAAAGCCACTCAGCCTTCTTACAACGCGATTTAGTTCGCTTAGAAACCTTAATGAGGAGAGAAATTCCACACATTAACTTCAGAAGAGGCAAGCCTGATAACTGGGATAATTTAATGATTGTAGTTCAACATTTTCTGAGTTTCAGAAGTTCAACTTGTGTACTTTGGGAAAAAGTACTACAATACAAACATACTGTATGTGTGACTAAACTTTTGTTTGGTACTAAACACTTATACACACAGACATATGGAGGCAGGGATTTGTATTTAATGATAAAGATTGTGTCTGTTTCCAGAGGTGTGACTAGACATTCTGGGCCCCATGAAAACATATGATATTGGGCCCCAACCCAGATCATTCCAATTTTTAGGGCGTCATCCTAGCTCCTACACCAGCCCCCGCGCACTTTACAGTATCCTCGCCTGAAGCAAATTTCATAAGTTTAGATAAGTTTGCATTCAGTGGTGCACCGAAAGGCCTTGCTTTGGCTGCACTGTCACACACGTATCACTGACACTTGGCTACTCAAACACCGCTTCCTGTTTCCTCATGTACTTTGTTATTCTGTCCTTTGAGGAAACTCTTCAATCATTAGCATAGAGTTGTGCCTCGGGACGCTCATCCGAGAGCCTGAAACGCTCCACAGCCTCGTCGGCAGATCAGCAAAGGCGCTTCTCATCCAATTAAATTCAGACGTGAAAAAAAAAAGGAGCTGGAATTTGTCATTCATTGATCGGTGGCATCATTGTGCTGATACAGCAGTTCCTGCATGGGCTCCTAATGAGATCAGAGTGCAGATTTGTGCATGTGGGGGCAGCCGAGGGGGTGTGAGGGGGCGGTCTCTGTCTGCCAGACTTTCTGATCTCGCTTGGGTGCTGTCAGAAAGAGCTGCATTGCTGTTCTGCAGTGGTGGCCTTGTCTGGGGCGGAGGGAGGAATGTGTTCTACATCGCCGCCCTCCCGCCGTCAGATTGGCACTGCATCGCACGGTCATCCCATCTGGCTCCGCCCACACAGTGAAGTTCACTTTTGTCTGAAGTGCGAAAACCGGGAAGACCGGAAATTTCTACAGAAATACCAGCAGATGACTGCCACGTTGTGATAACAGAGGACTTCTTTTGACAGTATTGTCCCTTTTGTTAAAAAAAAAAAGTTTCACGTACTTGCATGTTTCGAAAACTAAGGCGATTAGTCTGGGGTTTGTGTACAAATTGCAGGCAGGGAGTCCAGTCTATTCCAGTCAGACTCAGCCGTTCCTTGAGACAAGTTAAAACATTGTTTATCTTCAATTAATTAGAAGAATTAATTAGAGCTCCTGTTTCTTTCTCGAAGCTTGTTAGGCATAATAATTACATCCTTATTTTTTCCAGGGCATATCTATTGAGCAGGAAACACTGCCAGAAGCCTAGAAAGATTCCAAAGGAAAATGACAGTCAGGGTCACAGGAAGAGATCATGACGGATGCAGTCACATGATGGGCATACAGTACCAATCAAAGGTTTGGACGTGCCTACTCCACCGCTGGGAAAAACAGCATAGACCAGCATAGCTGGTTACCAGCAGGGCCAGTCTTTTGGTCCACCAGCTATATCAGCACCAAAGCAGCACTAACTAGCATGGAAAGTGTGCTGGTCTACGTTATGTTTATCAGCAGAGTGAAAATCATTAGCTATACAACAAGGTGACAACACAAAGCACGCCTTGGGGTTGTGTAAGTACTGCACTATCTTGTGAACAAGAAAAGAAATAGAGTGCTGTGAGAGATCACCTGGCCCCCACAATGCCCTGACCTGAATCCTATAGAGCTGGTTCGGGATGAGCTGGATCAAAGAGTAAGAGCAAGGTAGCCGACTTGGTGCCCAGAACTTGTGGAAACTCCTTCAGGCCTGTTGGAGAAGCATTCCAGGTGGCTACATCCGGCTGAAAGAATGCCAAGAATCTGCGATGCTGTCATCAACGCCAAAGTGTGCTATTCTGAAGAGTCTAAAATTTAAATATATATTTTTTAAATGAACACTTCTCTTGGTCACTGCAATATTTGATACTCATGAATTCATTGCCCCAATGTTTTTGAATGTAAGGTGAATAATAATATAGTAAGCTAAACCAGAGACAGATGCATTAAATGTAGGTGTGTCCATACTTTTGACTAGTATTGTACAGTGCAATGGTCCAATGAACCAAATGAATATAATCCAGGGTGATGTGGCACAAACTCAACAAAAGCTCCAAAAAGGTAGATTTTTGGAGGCCATTATAAAAAAATAAATCTGGTTACAGTGTGGATATGCAGTACATGCGCTGCCAGCTGGAGGGCATTTCATTGGTAGTCAAGTCAAGTCATGTCAAGCCAAGTCAAGTAGACGTATTGCCATTTCAGCCACATACCCAGTACACAGTGAAACATTAATGTTCCTCTAGGACCACAGTGCGAAACAAAGAACAGAAACAACACGCGATGATGATAGAGCTGGTGTTGAAGGTCCTCGTGAGGTTCTCCAAGTTATAAACACCAAGGAACTTCCTGCTCTGGAGGATCTTCACTGAGGATCCATTGATGTTCAGCGGAGTAGTGGTTGCCTCGGTTACTAGTGCTAAACTCTGACCCTCACTGACCTCACTCAACCTTTTTGACAGCTAAATGCTAAGGGCCACTTTTGATGAGCGGTTGCTTGTTTGTGGGTAAGTGTGTGTGGTGGGTTGGTGATGCAGACTTGACTGAAAGTGACCAAGAATCATTATACTTAACCGTATGTCTGTCATTCTGTCAGACCTTTAAAGCCATGATCCTACAACGCCTTTACAGTCATGGATGTCTGTAATGGGAATCCCGATCGCCATTATCATTGTTCTGTGTATGAGCTTCTGTGTATGCCATTAACGAGCAAAACATACAAACACGCGATGCTTAGCTGGAGCTCACAGAGGAATCGTTAAATGGATCATGGCCATGATATGATTATCGACCCTGTTTTCTCGTGTTGCACTTTTTCAGGTCAATTTTATGCCAATTTAAGATGACAGCTAGAGGGGAAAATGGCTTCGTTTTCTGTCCCAGTAAGAGTGCTTCCTAATGGCATACATATAGCTTTTTAATTTTGCATTCAAAGCTGCAGAGAAACTTCAATGTTTATGTGATCTAGCAAACATTTCACATTTCTCATTTTAAATTTTAATTCCAGATTTAGCGAAATCTGAAAATGAGCGTTTTTGGCCATCAGTAAAATGACATTAGACAGCAGGTTAAAGGTAACCTGGGGCCCTGAATCTCTTTCCTTTAAATCAGTATCACAGCACGAACTATAATGTCATGATATTGAGTTCCACTGGGACCTAATTAGTCAGATTGTGACACGTCAGTTTTATTTTTTTATAAAGGTTATCCTTTATAAATATTTCACACTGTTGCCCCACATTGTTTTAATACTAACATTGTAGTAACATTAATAATGTATTAGCAGAGTTGGTAGGGGCATGATCCAGTAAAATATGACTTGCCATATAGGATTTTTAGCCAAGGGTGGTCTAATATTTTGGCTAAATTCTCTACACAAAGGGTGAGTTGCTACAATTTTTCCAATTCTTGTGCTTATTTAATAACATGTTGTTGTAATATAATTTTTTTCCGCTGTCATGGCTAAAAACTGACACATAAAGACTCAGAAAAGCATCAGTGTTGCTTTCTTTTGAAACTTCTCATTGGAGGTAGTTGAAATGATCATTTAAAAGCTGTACTTTTTAAAGAACTTGTTTACATTATATATGTAGAATGACTTCCAGAAGGATGTGGGTAGGAATATTTTCAATTGCATGAACCACACGGAACAGCTAAGGCCAAGGTCACAACTATACAGCATGACCGCGGGTGGCTGTAAATTTCCAGAAAGTGATCTTCAAGGACGTGGCAAGATCATTAACACATGAGTACCCTGTAGGGCCACACCAAGGCCATCAGATCAGATCCCCCATACATGTTTGCCAGCAGAAACACAATAATCACCCTCGGAGCTGTGGAGGCAGACATAATTCAAAGAGATTTATGATTTATGCGGGATGCTGAGCTGAAATGGCCAGTCACTGACAGAATGCCTGCCACAGCTCTTACATCTTTTCTTTCTTACTCTCTGAGCCCGTCTGTTCAGAACCCTCATTTTCACCGGAACCAGAACAGGTCCCCGAGACCTTATATCGTCTGTGAGATATTAGAACACCACCTTAACGTAACATAAAATCGCATTTGTGCAATTTCCAATTCGCAATTTAGTCTGGTGCTAAATTTTTGTTTTCCATGGGAATGCAGGGCTGTTAAATTCACCCCATGTTTGTACGCTCTGAGACACGCACACACACATGCACACCCGAGTGAAGTGAAAGTGACTGATGACCCACCACAACAAAATGTGTCCTTTGCATTTAACCAATATGTGCCATAGCAGTGGGCAGCTAATTCAGCACCAGGGGTTCGTTATCTTGCTCTAGATACCTCAGTTGTACCTTGCTGGTCAGGGAATCAAACCAGCATCCTTTCAATCACAAGTGTGCTTCCCAAACCATTAGGCCACAGAACTGGGCTACAATATTTGAATGTTATCTAACAGCTTTTTAAGCCTCTGAAAAACATTTACAAAGGATAAAATGCAAACTCTAGCTTAGCAAATTAATAGCAGCATCCTTCCAAGTGTTTCCAAAAAGCCCAAGGACTGATGACGACTTAAAATGTCTACTTTCATAACAGCTCAAGCCAGTGTTCAAGTGGATCCCGTCTCCAAGGAGACGAATATCCAATGGCCTCCATGAAAAACTCGAGACTCCAATATTTGTTTATTGGCTTTATAGCCATTTCCCTCATGGCAGGTAATTTAAATAAAGCTGATATTACTGATAGTCAGCTTGTGTTGCGTAAATGGGCCACTTTGAAAAACTGCATTTTGGGTGGGCCTTGCCAGCAAGTCCATTAACAGCAATCACGAGAGAAACTTGTGGAGATTTGGGCTCAACTGTTTGACTATACTTGGTTGTCTTAGGAACAATAATTGGGCAGTTTGGAGATTGGCATAGTGGCTTGGTAGATGGTGCTGTTGCCGCACCCCTGGAGCTTTGAATCCTGCTTTCTTTGTCTGCCAGCTTTGATTGGGTTTTTCTTTTTACTTTGGGTTCACTTCTGTCACTGTTCACTTCCCTTTGAGTCTCTTCCCCATTTGGCCAGCAGGTGTCACTGGCCATCCTGTCCTCCCCCCTGTCGCTTGCCCCTTAAGTCCCTAGTGTGTCTCCCTTCCTCCCTGGACTGCTACATACTTCTAGCTCAGTGGGCTGAGTGTGTGGCTTGGTTATCCCTCTGGTCATGTGTTTGAGGCCAGCCTCCCCTGTACTGGTTTTCTGTTTTCCTTATTGTATATTGGGTATTTGCTTCCCTGTTTTTGGTTTATCCCAGAGCCTGTTGTGTTTATTATTCCTTATTATTCTGTTTCTCTAGTCTTTTAGTATCATTATCCTTGTGACTGCTTTGTTTCTTATGTTTTCCGTTTTCCTACACTTTTCTGGGTTCCGTGTGATTGTTAGTGTAGCAGTTTCACCTGTTGCTTGTTGTTCTTGTGCCCCCACCTGATTGGTTAATTAATTATGAGTTGCACCTGATCCTTGTTTGCCTTGTTTTCCAGTGTATGTAAGTGCCTGCCTGTGTGCTACCTGTGTGCTGCCTGCGTCCTGCTGTATTAGGTGTGTGTTCTGTTTGGGTTCCACAGTCCTCCTCCTTTGTTGTTTATTTGTGGTTCCTTTGGTTAGTTAATCAGTGTTTTATTCCTGTTTTTGTTTTGACCCCTTGTGGTCCTTTTCTTTTCTGGTTCCCCCTGTTCTCAGTATCCCAGTAAACCCCTTTGCTTGGAGCTGCAAGTGGATCGTCACCTTTCTTTCTCTGCTTGCAGCATGCCACACCGCAACCTCGACACACTTCTATATATTGTTTAAAATTAAATGAAGCTAAAGACTGTGGTTAAATGGTAACCATTCGATTTTGTCATGACATAAGTATAACGCTAATAAATATAATTGAATTGAATACAAAAAAACGTTCGATTTACTTTTCTACATCGCCTCTCACAACAGAAGACTATTTGAACAGAGCCAATCATACTAAACTGCCACAACGTTTTGTTATTAGATTAAGCAAAATGATGTTCGTTCTAATGAGATGGAGGGACAAAGGGTAAAATATAAAAACAAGTCTGCTTCTTGGCGGCCATTTTGGCAAGCAGTTGGTGCTTCATAAGAGGATTTCACACATTGTCCTCTGCCACCTGCTGTGGTAAGAGTTTATGGATTTGCTTTCTCCTCCGAAATGACGAACAGATACACGGAAAAGCCCGGAAAGCCACACCGTTTAGAGAGTCGGACTCTCCAGCAGAGGCCGGGGGAATTGTTAGGTGATATAAGCCGTCGGGTGCCATTTGTCAGGCTGTCTGCTGTGGGACTGGAGCCCCTTCTGCTCGGGAACCATTTGCCACTGTCCTCTGGAGCCAGAACTGCAACCCACGAGCGGTGTGGGCGCTCACTCTGACAGCCGTCACGGTGAACAGTGCGGCAAAGCACTGCCTTCTTTCATGGCATGGAGTCCTGTGCTAAAGTCTGTATCCCTAGGCTATACAGGCTATACAGGCTCTCAGTCCCCCACAGAAGCGGTCAGGGGCGGACTAACTTCTCTGGGGGCCCTAGGCAGACATGGGGTACACTGCCAGAAAAAAGGGTCCAGCCCTGGTAGAGTTTTGCTCCCCAAGGTACAGGCTTTTTGTTTCTGACAGTGCAGGGGGCTCTCTAAGTGGGCCATTTGAGTTGCGTTTTGGAGAAACGAGAGGGAATTAAAGATGATGGAACATGAATAACATGGTAATTGAAGCATGGGGGGTGGGGGCAGCGGTAAAACGTACCAATCAGGGTAGGGGCAAGGGTGCTGTCGGGAAAATTCACTGATTGGGAGAGGGAGGAATGACGTCAGTGGAATGATCGGGCAAATTTTACGGCGTTATTATAGATTGTACTATCTTAACCAAAATTGTCTTAGAAATTGTTTGGAGTGGACAGTGGATTTGTGGGCTTTGTTACCGAAAAAAGAAAAGATCAAGATCAGCAGGGGGGCCCCCGAGAGTA
>JAODKM010000046.1:5531921-5546740 GCA_026780845.1 Petrocephalus sullivani | reverse complement strand
AACCCTCCGTCACCTGTCACTTATATGAAATCTCCTGTCTGTGTCGTGATATTAAAGTTATTTGGCACATACGGACCCCCCCCCCCCCCCCCCGTATGACTATGCAGCGAGATGCTTTCCCTACTGTGTTCTGGACTGTAATTGAAACAAGTATGTTATGCAAAGGAAAACAACACAGCATAAAATATAAGAATAAATAATAATATAAATAATAATAACAATAATAATAATAATAATACAATAAAAATATTTTGTAGTGCAGCAGTGATCGCATTCCCCTAAAATGTGAAAGATCTCTGGATCCAAACTGGGTGGAAACCTGTTCCAGCGCTCTCTCGGCTACGGGGCTCAGTGTGTAGCTAACAGTCAGGTCATCCCTACGGTCATGGGTTTGAGGCTGACTAGAGGCCAGTCTCACCTTGTTGAATAGTCATGTGCCCTTTTTATAAGGGTGCTGGTTTGCATTTTCCATGTCAGGTCCTTAGTGATGTGCACATCCAGGTATCTGAAGCTGGGTACCTTCTGCCCCGTTGATTGTGAGAGGGTGGTAGTGTGCACCTGTTCGCTCCCAAAGTGCAGAATCAGCCCTTTTCTCTCGCCGATGTTCAGGCGGAGAACATTTTCCTGACTCCAGCTCGCCAGGACCTCCACCTCCTTCGGGTGGGCTGTCTCGTTACTATTGAAGTTCTGGCCCACCACGACACGACGTGTCATCAGCAAACTTGACAACGATGTTGGAGCTGAATGTGGCCGCATAGGGAGTAGAGCTGGGGGCTCGGAACACAATCCTAGGGAGTTCCTGTGTTGAGGGTGATGCTTGACAATGTGCGTCCGCCCACCCAGACAACCTGGGGTTTGGCCATCAGAAAGCTCAAGACCCAGTTGCACAGGCTGGTGTTCAGCCTTGTGTCTTTGAGCTTGCCAATGTGCTTCTTAGGGATTATTGTGTTTAATTAATAAACAGGAAATACATGTTATACAAGTGGCAGTGTCCTGAGTCGAAATTGCAATTAATTGGCCAGGCCGGCATCGCACATGTTCTATGTTGGCACTTTGCATCTTTGTATAAGAGGTTTGTTGGTATCCTATAGGTAGACAAAGTAATAAGTTACATGTGCATCAGATATGTGCATTAATACATAGGGAACAAACAGAATGCAGTTTTGTGATCCCCCACCAATGCTAAGTGCAAACATCAAAGTCTCCTTAAGCCGGCAAGTCAATTGTAGAGGGTCTAGTGTGATGTGCAGTTTGGAGAAGATGTCCCAAAAAGCACTGCATTACTGTTGACGTAAGTTAAACTGGGTGGTAGTCGTTTGGTCATGAGGGGTGGGGTTTGGGTCGGGGATCATGGTTGTATTTTCGCTATTTTTGGCTTGGAGCAGTGATTAATTGAATATGGTGTTGAGCACCGGCACTAGCTGATGTGTGCAGGCCTTCAGGACCCACTCGGGGGTGGGATGCGATCCTGCCGCCCTCCTGGTGCTGAACCTCTTTAGCGGCCTTCTCGCCTTGCCTTCCGAGAATGAGCTGGTCTGGGTATCTGGTTCACTGATCTGCTGGTTAACAATAATGTTATGGTTTCTTTCAAAGCATACAAAGTGGTTCACTTCGGCCGTGGTCAGGTTACCTGCATCTTGGGGGGACTCTTTGAGGTCCGCGGTTGTCCGAGGCCACATGTGTGTCGGATCAGATGGCTGAAACTGGCATTCCACCTTCTCTTGCATGTGTGTAAATCTAAGTCTGGTTGGCCATTCTGAGAGTCATCTTGGACGAGTTTGAGAGCGATGTGCGCAGAGAGACCATGTGTAGAGGAAGGATACCGTTTATCAAGCTAATCAGCTTTTATTTTTCGCTTTTGTTTCTCTGTAATATTGCGGTTTCTCATTATTCTGCTGTGATGTCTAACAGTTGCAGTGCTGTCACTATGGGCATTGTTCTGCTGTGGCCCCTACCATTTTAGGTGAAACACACAATGGAAAGACTTGCTAGCATTTCAGTGTGGTTTACTTAAGCAACATTTTTCTCAGAACCCCGACTCACTGACCGCAGAACTTGCATATGCATATGAAAGTGTGCCATTAGCGAATTAGCCTCGTGTCGTTAATCATGCTATTCAAACCTCTTCAGCTGTCTCATCTGAGCTAAAGTTTTGATTTGAATCGATGGATTGGGTGTCCCCATGACTCACCTCCGCCCCCAACCTTCACACCACTCAGAGTTCGGCAGAAGCCATCAGCATGATGGGGAGGTTTACGGGATTTGTACAGAGGTGGCCTACGAGGGTGACGCTCACTGAGGTCCCATTTAAGGACGTTGGGATGCCAACTTCCTGTTTTGTCATAATGACATCTACGAGTGTCTGTTTGATACCTTTCCTCCACAGATCGGTGGATGGAAACCAAGCCGTCGCCTTCAGAGACTGCAAAACGCAAATCCAGTCCACCCAAACCTCGAGTAATAGTAAGCGCTTGTTTTTATCTGGAAAACATCTGCAATGACCCTACCATTGGCTCTCCCTCTCACTCCCCTACTCACTGCTTTCTCCTCCATTATCATGTATCTCCAGGAGGAGAACCCTCTGCCCAGCCCCTCCCTACGGATCAATGTCCCTGTGCTCTCGCTCTCTCTCAGTGTGCTCCTGGTACTCTTTGGATTTCTGGCACTAATGGGATTAAAACGTAAGTGGATCGCCAGCGCGCAGCTAACCCTAATGGTCCCAGAAGAAGTTTGGTGAGGTCATTGCAATCTCAGCCTTTGCCTTGACATCATCATTATCTTCATCACACCCTGCTTACAATTAGTGCCTGGAGTGTGGCTCCACGTTTCTGCTATTTGATCTGTCCTGTGGGGGATGAATCCCTGGAAAACATTTCTTTAAAAATATTCCTTAATATTTGTGTTATTACTACAGGTGTGGTCCAAAACAGAAGATCAAAAACAGAACGGTAAGCACCATTTCAAAGATTAGTGTAATATGTGTGAGAGTGTATGTGTACTCAGCACATGACTGTACACATCTGCAGTCAAACAGCTGTGGAACCTCCTCACATCATCCACGAGATCCAGACCAGGAAACCTCTAGAAGAGAACATCTACACCCTTGACTGATGGCACTGACTTTACCTCTGTATCTGCTTAGCATTGCGGTGTTCTCAAACAGCCAGTGTGATGAGAAAGCACGCTGCCCAGTAACCAGGGTCTCACCTTGGGATTGCACCATCGTACAAAGAACTTAAAGCTGAAGAAGCTGCTGCCCCCTTGCAGTAACAATGTTCAAAAGAATGTTGTAAGTGAGTCTTGCCAGCGTGTTAACAACGTGTGAGAAAATGCAAGCGTCTAACAGTAAGGTGTAACTGACATTCCCCTATCATATATCAATTTAATCCTAATTTCAGCTCAAAAAGTGAAGGTGTAGTATTGTTTTTCTTTCTCAGGGTGCTTCACTACTTTACTCTATAATCCCAGCATTGAATAACTGCTTAAAAATGCTTCCAAAACATAAGCCTCTTAAATTATTGTATAATTAATCCTAATTCTAGCTGAACAAGTGAAGGTGTAGTATTAGTAGTATTTTGGCTACAGTGCTTCATTACTTTACTTCATGATCCCAGAATTGAACCAGCCTTTAAAAAATGCTTCCCAAGATTCTATATTTCAGATCCCTCATCCGGGGTGAAGTTTTGTCATATTTAATTTGGCAAGGACAGGTGTTTTTAATCTGAATATTGTTGGTTCGCATCCCAGATGGCCCAGTGCGATGTGTTTTAACCTTAAAGCCTTCACTACAAACTCCTGCTGAATGTGTGGCTTTACCTGGCAAAATAAACATTGTAGTCGATGCCTTCAATAAAACTCAAGGCCACTGTTGTGATATATTGGATGTTGTATGTGTTGTGTTGCATAAACCGAAGCACTGTTTCCTTTATCATATGCTTAGTGCTTACTAGTATATAATAGAAGAAACGGATATACTCTTATAGAAACAAAGCAAATTATTCTTCTTACTCTTCATATGGATTTCACTGGCTGTTCCTGGCCGGTTACATTAGTGCATTTATGCCCTCGGGTCTTTTACAGGCACACAGACTTTATCCCAAGCCTGTGCTCCTGCTCTGTGAATTCTCTGTCAGCCTGACTCAGTAAGCTCATACCCCTTATACCGAGTTACAAAATTTCATTGTGATTTCAACATGGTTCGGGCTGTCAGTGAGCCTGCTTGTCAATGTTGGTAATATCCTACATCAGTTTCAACTGTGGAACTAGCCTTTGGCAAAACTGATACATTTAGCTTTGTAATATACTTAACTAAGCCCATTTTCTGCCAATATTCCCCATAGTTTAACTCCCTTCCTCTTCCGGTTTTACATTTATGCAAGTGTTATTAAATCTAAACCAGGCCATAGAAATATGTTGAAAATCTGAGTAATCAGTGTCCTTCTCATGCGATATTGCCAGAGCAAGTTTGCCCACTGCTCCCCCTTCTGGTTAAAAGTGGAAAGCGTCATACAGAACCCAGAAATGCGGGCAGCACATTCTGCAATAAAAATCTTCCTATCTACAATTCCGAAAGAGTCGAGCCCGTATAGCTAGTCCTGCATAAGCATGCAAGTCAGTCATTTTCATTTTCTTCTGTGATCATTGTACTTGCCATGCTATTGTATGGATACCATAAATGATTCGACATTCCAGATGTTGACCATGTGTTTTTGAATACTCTTCCAACTACCGACAAACAGTATGAACTTAATAAACAGATAATAAACGTGCAATTGCGAAGGGCAAACTAATATCGACAGCCATCACGACGACGCTACGCCAAATTCTGCGAGCCGGGAGGCGCTGATGCGCCCATGTGCGCGAGCCCCCTACGCATTTTACGTACCGCAATTACTTAATGTCTTTTGCAGGCTTCGGCATCTGCGCTTTTCATTCCGCGATCTTATCTGTATATTTTATGTTGTCTTAGTAGTTACAGGGGAAAGAAGTGCATGCACTTGCAAAACCAACTTTTGCAAAATATATAAGAGGCTACGAGAGTAGGCATTTCTGCGCAAAAACACGTAGCCAGTGTCCTAATTACATATGTAAACAATTTTATTTAATTGTTTTATTTATTTGAAGTTATTGCCACGTTACATTTGTACAGTGTATATAAAGGCAAATTTCAAATTAAAAAATGGTAAAAACAACATGATAGTTCTGCTTCTTTGTTTCATTACCTTAGTTTCTGAAACTTAAACGCTGTCTCACATTCTGAAACTAACACAACTATTACCAAATCGGTTGATGCGGCCAGTTTTGTAATGCACCATATTGTGTACTGTAGTGCACTACATTCACTAACACAATTAAGAATAGGCCGGGGTGCTAGCCGTCTCTTATAATGCGGTGTCTTGTACTGCATGGAACATAAAATGTTGCGTATATACCGTGTTATACTGGACGATCCTATATTATAAGGGACGGATGGCAGCCATAGATAGGAATGACACGATGAGCATGTCCGTTTAAAGACCAACTCAACACATTTTTGCCTGAAAATTAATGGTATATTATAACTGCTGCTTGTTCAGTAGCCACACTTGGGTCACAGCAGTGTTAAAAAGTCACCCCTTTACCTGTTTTTTTCATCTAGATCTGATAGGTGCTATCAAAAAGAGTGACCCCTGGGCTGAAGCTGATTGGTGCGACCCAGTCACGAAATCTTTCCAATGTTACAACCCCGAAACAACCCCTGGTACGAAAAATGCAAATAAAAAACACGGTGATTCTGACATTTCGTTTGACTTTTATCCCATTGCGGACAGTATGAACCCAAGATATTTCATGTCTGGACTTCATTTCATTTGTTAATACGCATCCCTTCCTGCATTTCAGGCAACACATTCCAGAAAAAGTTGGGATGGTGGCAATTTAAGCTTGTAATTTAAACAAAAAATTAAATAATGATGATTTCAAAAAGATGATGTCAACAAATGATTGCAATCATGATTTCGATGAAAAGCAGTATCATTTTAGATTTTATTTTGCCATTGGAATTAAAATGTCTGTCTACTATAACGAATCAATCTTCTTTCAGACATGTCTATGTAGTCAAATTTGCAGTGACGTTAAGTTAGGTCTGTATTTGAACACTAGAGGGCAGCGGTGCACCTAAGAAATCTTATTGCTGGTTTCTCAGTAAATCGTCCACAGATTTTTGCAGCGTATCACAAATATATATTTGCAATATAACCATATGCAAAAAAAGTAAATGAAGTCTTTTAACGAATCTTTTTAAGACAATCTTTTAACAAATAAATGTAGCCGCTGAGAATATCGAAATAATCTTTGTTTTTTTCAGATCGGATTTTATTTCACGCTAGTCAAGACTGTGGGGTAAACAGAAAATCCTTCGACTTTACTCATATTATCCGCTTCGACGCATGTCTCTTGTCTTCTATCATATTTGATAACCTGTGTTTTTTTTTCAGGAAAGCCCTTTTTGGTACAGAATTACCGTATGTTTAGCATGAAGGAAACAGCTTATAATTAGGAAGGAGGTGTTAGCATCAGCGTTTAGTTGGCAGCCAGCTTCCCCCCTTCCATGCAATTAACTTATCATCTTTGGATGGCGAGGTTGACGTGTTCCCCGTTTTTCTTAAACTAAGGCTTAAGGCTGCCCCCAGCTGAAAGCTGGACCACTTTAGACGGAACTAAAGCAGATGGAGATCATTTCTATGTGTGTATTTGCCAGAGAAACGTGTCTCTATTTTCGGCATCCACTGCCTCTGCGTTACACGCCAGGGTCGGACTCGGATCTTAACCCCGCAAATGCACATAACGGAACAACTTTTGCTTTGCAAAGAAATGCCCAAATCTGTTTTTCTATGTACAGACGTGGAACGAATTAATTGGTTTGGTGATCAAATATTTATGGCATTTACTAAAATGTTACTTGCCATGTCTGCTCAGACTCTGAGAGAACAGACTATTGGAAATAAGATATTTTTCGTTATATGTTCCCTACTGGTGCTTTTTGCTTGTTTCCATTACTTTTTAAAGTTATTAAGTGTTTAATGTCTCCCCGAGACACTGCCTTTACTTCCAGCTTTGTTAGGCTTTGCACTCCATAACCTCTCACATCAGCCCCTTGGTGCTGACAGGTTTCTCCATACTGACACAAACCTAAATAAGTTCAGATGCGGGAGAAAACCTGTAACACCCACACGCATAAGAAACAGCAGCAGGCGAAGGGATAATTCAATCAGCTATATTAGAAAGTGTCTAAGTTTAGCAAGACCATCCAGTGCCCTGTCAAACTATGTTTATTCTTGCTTGACAAAAATCAATTATCAAATGTAATAATCGCATTGACAAGCGTGCGACTGATATTTTTCCGATTATTACGAGGTTTTTGTATTGGCTTTGTATTTGTGATTTTTTTATATGTTGAAAACCAGTATGGAAGTTATTTCTGCTATGAGACAGGTGACTGGTGTCCCCGGAATGTCACACTTGTAGATTTTACACAGTCCTGGAACTTTTGGAATATTTTCTTACTGGAATGCGGTGCCTAATAGCCTGACTGCATGTGTGGAGTAGATTTACAGCGAACAGCAGCGGGGCCCTCCTACACCTTACCCCCCACCCCGTGGCGTTGGGGCGCCCTGGTGAAATCGGGCGAGAATTAATGAAATTTTAGACGCTCGCTCCTTTTCAAACGATCCACTTGAATATGGATCAAGCCGAAGTTTTGTTGTCTTCTTCCCTTTCAAGGGCTGCGTTTCTGCCGCTCCGTGCCTTTTGTATTCTCAAGGCACCTGTGAAGGAGACGCGCAGCCGGCTTTGATCCTGCGATGCGCCCAGCGAGGCGCACCTCCCCCCCCCCGTCTTTTTGCGCTGGTTTTCTGCGCTATTCACGTTGTTTTTAAGTGGAAGCCGCGGAATGAGTGGGCTGCGTGTTGCACCCAATTACGGGATAAAAGTTAAGAGAGAGGCGTGCAGAAAGAAAGCACTAAAACTAATCCGAAATCATTTTCTGGATGAGACGATAGTAATTTTGAAAGTGTTATTCAAACAATCACGAATATTCACTAGGGCTGAGTCTTATTTAAGTGCACGCTGAACAGAGCTGCAGGAGTGTGTGTGTGTGTGTGTGTGTGCGCGTGTCTTTGTTTTGTTTTGCCAAAGGACATCACAAATATAGCAAATCCACAAAAAAACTGTCTAGTGCACCATTGACTGCAATCAAAAAAGTAAAAATGCCAAAAGTCTTGTATTTTGTTGGGTTACTTATGGTTAAGGTGAGGGCTGGGTAGGGGTTAAGGTAATTGTCATTGATTAGGGTTTTTCCCATAGAAATTAATGCCTGGTCCATGTGCTGCGTGTGTGTGCGTGTGTGTGTGTTTGTTGATACTAAAGCTTCTTACAAGACGGGGCATAGATAGGGATACTTTAATAAACACACCTCGGGGCGCCACCCGTGTCTCCAGTTTTGCGGTGCACCGCTCCCTAACACCCCAGAAGACAGCGGTGACACACACTGGACACGCATCCGCGCTGGTAAAAGTCTATCAAGCGGGTAAGATTTACACGGCAAGTTTGCCTGCTTAGACCCGGCGAGAAGCATAATGCTCCACAGTGATTACGGTAATAACGTAAGATAGTTTGCTTTTTTCAATTATTATTTTAGCAATGGCAAACGCATGTCCTTATTATTTCTATTGTATTGCTTCTACTTTGATGATTAAATCTTAATGAAGCACTTTTTTTTGAAGGCGCTAGTATTCTGGTACATTTTCATGTCCCAAAAATTCTGTTCCTGTAGCTCCACAGAGCTGTTTTATCCGCCGGGCTGCAACTGGGCGCCCGCAGCACAGCAATATAACTGCCGCTCCTCTGCTGTTATCCTGGAGGGAAGGACCAAATTAATTTAGCTGACTGCTGCAGTTAAGTTAACGCGTCAGGCATCTGAGATATGCCCGTTAACCGAACCGGGGAATGCTTTTACTCCGCCCGGCTACCTGCTGACACACAGTGATTCATTGGCAGGACTGAATACGGGCAGAATGTCCCCCCCGCGCGCCAGCTCTCTGTGTTTCTGACTTATTAGCATGTTTCTGGGTAGAGCAGGTGTAGGAAGCATAAACTGGGGCAAAATGTAGGGATCATTTTTATTTTTTTTTATTTTTATAGCATTTAATTGTCAGATCCAGAACTTTGCGCACGCACGCCAACTTACGGGACATCTCAGTTATTGTTTTTTTTATTATTATTGTAAAATGCAGTTATGTAACCGGTCATATTTTAGGCAAGTCAGATTTTTTGTAACACGATGCATTTTTATATTGCTGGTTATCGCTGAGCCCAGTGATAGGGGACGTGTACCTGGGAGAAGGAGGTCACCGATAAATCTGACTAAAATTGATGCAGGCCTCAGTAAACAGAAAGGGATGGGTGGGCAGGTGGGCTTTCCTCAGCCCTCTGTCAGCATGTTCTACTGACAGAGGGCTACAATCCAGTGTGGTGGGAGGATGTAAACATGAAGCCCCCCACTGAGCACATGTCTATAAAGGAGGATGCCGTGTGACTGTGGTGGTTCGGATGCTGTAACTGTTGCTGGAAGGTTGCTGGTTCGAATCGGTGGAGCTGCTTCGTTGTTGGACCCCTGAGCATGGCTCGCAGCTCCCGATTCCTCCAGCAATCATTTGATTCTCCTTCCTTAAAAAACGAAGATTGTCACTTTAGATAAGACTGTTGACTTCATAGATACCACTTCTGAGTTTTCACAAATTTATTTGACAGCTTTAAGAGACGTATAGTAGAGGGAAGGTTATAATTTAGGTGTGTTCCCAGGGATTTGAATCCACAACCTCTGAGTTATTAGCACAGTGCTCTAGTTTCTGAGTTACAGGACATAATAACTCCCTTACCAAGGAGCACACAGAGACACCGTGCGTAAAGCACCTTAAATCGTAGTTGAACTTCGACGGCATTGACCCAGTGGCTTGGTTCTGTGCTGTTTCCTCGATTCCCTTGTTTTGGATCAGCTGGTTACACATTTATTCGTGCCTGTGCAGTAGTCATCTACACATCCCTCATATTCTATCTACTTCGCTACCCCCTTTCTCTATTGGCAGGTGCCAATGTTCTCATCACCTGTGCCTGGTTGCCCAAAGGTAGGACTGAATATCCAAGGAATTGGCTGATGAGAACGCCCTCAAAGAAGCGAGTCGCTCTGGAACGTCGCTGACGTCACTGCGAAATTGTACGTTTGACTAGTGATTTTGAAGAAGATGTTGCAGAAAGCTTGGGGAAGGTGATGATTTATAAAAACGATTACACAAAAAGGTCGTGAAGTGTTATTAAGTCCATAACAAGCAACAAACAAGTGAGTTAGATATATTACATTCTTTAGTTACTCTGTAGGTGTTTCTTTGGAAAGATAAAAGCATATAAAACCCATTTGATTACCTTGGGTGTAATACGGGTCATTAAATCATTTTATTAACTGCTCTGAATGTTGCATGACATTTATAAGGTTGTAAATAAAGTTGTCTGCTAAGGAATGCAACCTCTGAGGGTTATGGGATAAAGCTTATGTGTCAGTGTGGTATAAATGTGACTGAAGTCTGGAAAATTCAAAGTAAATTATTTTGGCGGAGTTGCCTGCGTAAGGGCACCGCCGTGCAGCTCTGCTTCCCAGAAAGTACCATTTCTGCTGGAAATAGAAACGATTTGGAGCTCATGAGGTTGTCACTTTACAAAAATGCTTCCTTCCTCAGAAAGCTTTTGGGCACCTTGTGGGCAGAGTAGGGGGCGAAACTGGCAGATGTTCCAGAGTTTTGGCTGAACAACCTGAAGCTGTTGTTTCCGTGGTGGCCAGAGATATTTTATGACATGAACCGCTAGGAACTGGTCCTTCCCTTATGCGGAGCCTGGGTCCCAGGTGAGAAAACAGTTCATACTAATTATGTGTCAGGGCGGTTTGCTGGTGCATAAATCTCAGCTCATAAATAACAAATCAGGCTGAGACTAGGTTTAGTGTATTTACCCTGACCTTAACTGTTTCCTGAATTTTTGAAGGCAATGGTTCTATTTCCTAGGGTTAGAACCCCTATGGTTCTATATAGCACCCCCAAGAACCCTTTTTTCTATGAGTGTACTGATTGATATTTGCTGGAAGGTCACACAGATCTAGAAATATAGCCACTGCAAACTCAGGAAAGACATGTTTGAAGATCCAGTCTCGCAAGCTATGAGGTGAACTTGACGAGTCATATCTTGCTGTCTTTCTCAGTAGTAAGTTGTATAATGTAAAAATAATAAATCTTGCGACACAGCTATGAGGGTGATTCTTATGATTTGGCGGCTTACTAGCTGAGGGCTGGCAATCAGCAACTTGATTTGTGAGTCTTCAAAGCAACATGGGGCGGCTCAGTAGATTTGCAGGTGCATCGCCCGTACAGTACAATCTGCGACAGCATTTAATGTGCCAACGGAGAGATTCTCAAAGGTCATGACACCATATGGAGACACACCACATTGCAAAAGCCAGGGAGAAGTCATCTGAAGGGGTGTCCACTTAGCAAACTGTGGGCATCAAAGTGCATCCCCCTGGTCAACTGTAGTAACCATTGCTACCCCACTGGGTTGATAACCTTTACCCGTTGCTTGGGGTTAATGTTTCCCATTCCTTTTTAAGGTCATTTGATATCATCCTCTGATTCATGAGAAACTGTCGATTAAGTTGACGGCCATCTCTGGCATTAGAAAGTCGCTTCCCCCTGGCTGGTTTCTGCTCGTTCCCAGTGCCTCCTGCTTCACCTTGTTCTTGTGTACTGCTGTCTTAGAAACATTCAGCCTGGAAGCAGCCTGCTGCTCAGTGCAGCCTTCTGCCAGCAGAACCAGGATTAATTAATGCACTTTTTTTATATAGAGCTGTATGTGGTCCAGTTTTGAGAAAAAAAACACTGCACGCTGAAAGCTTCCCAAAGGTGGAATTTATGGCAGGGTTGCCATTCAGAAAGGCTTATATCCAAGACCAACATCCCAAGAGACATGACCTGCTATATGGGACAGAAAAACCCAGATCCCTGAGCAATGGAAACCGAATCACATGGTCTGATGAGTCATATTTCAGCTGTTTTACCGAAATCCAGACAGGTTTATGTTTGGAGAAGTCCAATGAATGCCTTCATCCCATGATTTCTGTTGGTGTGGCCAGCCATCTCAGGTCCAAATAATCGCTCAGTGTGGCCAGATGATGGCCAAGGAAGATGAAACAATTTTACAGCACCAGGTGCACCCCATAATTAAATAGTTCGCAATGTTCCCATACTCCAGGATGAAATCCCCCCATATGCAATGCTAAGCAAATTCAGCAGTGGTTTCCTCAACACCAGTATGATGCCAAACACCTTCCATGGCCTCCGAATCACATATCAACACCATATAAACTTTATGGCAAGCCCTGGAGTTCAGGATGTGAAGTAGACATCCATCAAAGACTGGAAGCTTTTCTTCTTGATGAAGGGTCCAGCATCCCCAAAACCCACAGTTTCCTTACATTATTGACAGTTCAAGACGGACCTCAGCTGTTCTACAGCCAATGGGTGACCCTATTCCTTAATCACGCTTTGAGTCAAATGCTGCATGTGGCTCAGCAGCGTAAGTCTCTGTGTCAGTGATTGGAGGGCTGTCAGTTCAGTCCTGGTATTAGTAGAATTGCCGTATCTGTTGGCCCTTGAGCAAGGCCCTTAGCCCTGCAGGTGGCTGCCAAGCTTGGTCTCACCTCTATGTGTGTCACAGAGAGCAAGATGGGGCAGGTGAAAAGAGAATTTCCCCATGGGGATCAATCAAAGTGTCATTGTTGTTGGGTGTTTCTATTTTATCTGGATTCTTGAGCACCACAAATAGCGTGTCATCACAGACATATTTCTATTATCATTTTATTATTAATAAATCATCTGTAATAATAATTATTAATGACCTCTCATCTCCTATTGTGTTCTTTGGATTCTGTGCATAGAGCACAGATCAGAGCAGTGGATCAGAGTTTTAGTGCATTAAAAATGATTTTTCCATAAAATGTATCTGTTGGTAATTCCTAGTGAGCTCATTCCGACTAGGCTGAAATTCCTTTCGGACCCTGCATGGGATGGTGAGGGGTGTTATTTAATTGAGTTGTAATGCAGTTGGGTGACAGAGTTGGTTAATATGTTGATTGCTAAGTGCTATACCAAGGTTAAAAAAGGTCTCTTCTATGTGTTGAAAGGAGTTGAGAGGAGCAGTCCTCTGTTGCTGTGCTGCTTCCTAAATCTGTCCGTTCCCTAGTTTTGGCAGCTACACCTCCCCCGTGCCCTGGCTGTGAGCTATTCATCAGAAATCCGACTCCATATCCTGTTCACCTATGAAGATTGCCGTCGGTAACCCGGAGTACAGGTCCATGCTATTCTCTCTCCATAGCGGAAGCCGCTTCCCCAGCAGAGGCGCAGGGCTGTGCCTGGGACAATGAGTAGCTGAGGTGTGATTCAGCACGCTGCGCGTGTGTCACCGGGCCTGCCGGAGCAGGGCTGCCCAGAGCCTGTGGCGAGCACTCGTCCCATGACGCAGACCCGCCCCCCTGTGTAATTGCGGGGGATTCTTCAACCTCCAATTCGCATCCAGCTTATTTTTCTCCCTTGGACTTTCCCTTGTGTTCTTTCCAAGGTCCAGAAAAAGTCAGGCAAAGAGAGAGAGGGGGGGGGGAGGGAGGGGCTGCCTTCTCCTAATCAGATCCAGCATGCGAAGAGTCAGAACATGTACGAAGGGCAAACAAACCAGGAAACAGCCTGCTTCTCACAGCATTTATATGCATCCGCGCGGCAGACGAGGTGAGACACAGAGTCTCCCATGTAGTCACCACCCCTGGAAAGGAAAAGCCGCTGCTTTCTGTGGAACTTTGCCTGGGCGCATCTGACTACGTGGGATGGAATTCTCCAGAAAGGCGTTTATACACGCAGGGCTAAAAATATCCCGGGGGGCTGGGGGCCGGGGGGCCAGGCGAAGCGGGGGGTGGGGTTCATTGTGGTCTGTCACAGCTGTTCATGTTATCTAGGACCTGGACACACTTACTCTATCTATGTGGGCATCAAAGTTGCCTTCTGCCTGGACTCCGCCTTCTGTCTTGGTAGTGTTGTAAAGATGCATCACTTCTGCGGAGCAAGGGCCTGTTTGATTAAACAAAACGTAACTGTCAGTGGAAAACGATTGGCTAGATTGCATGTTAATGACGGACAACTACAGAACCCATATCATGTGATGATATATGCAGGGGTGCACATAAGTGGTATGTGAGTACACATGGGTGGGATCAATAGTAAAATGCGCAAAAGCATACCTAATTTGAGTAACTTCATACTGGAGCTCTAATAATTAAAGCTCCAGTATGAAGTTACTCAAATTAGGTATGCTTTTGCGGCGTGAAGACCGAAAACTGCTGCGCATCTTACTATTGATCCCGCCCATGCGTACTAGCGTACCACTTATGTGCACCCCCGTATATATGTGTATTTAATGGCCATAACACATCACTGTTTCGTCGATATATTAAATTATTATTTCCGTCTAGTGATCCTCAGGATGTGTCTAAGATGATGCTGAGGAATTTAAATCAATAATATACACTCACCTAAAGGATTATTAGGAAAACCATACTAATATGGTGTTTGACCCCCTTTCGCCTTCAGAACTGCCTTAATTCTACGTGGCATTGACTCAACAAGGTGCTGAAAGCATTCTTTAGAAATGTTGGCCCATTTTGATAGGATAGCATCTTGCAGTTGATGGAGATT
>JAODKM010000046.1:5507164-5531821 GCA_026780845.1 Petrocephalus sullivani | reverse complement strand
CCAGGACCACACCCCTAAATGCATTGAAACAACTGCCATGTGATTGGTTGATTAGATAATTGCATTAATGAGAAATTAAACAGGTGTTCCTAATAATCCTTTAGGCGAGTGTATTTAATAATAATATATAATAATATAGTTATTGCTATATATCTTATTGCCATATGCAGTCTAGTACAGTATCATGGTGCTGTAGTGCATTGAGGTCTAATGTGCACCAGTTGTCAGGAAGTCATTGGTTCTAATCCCACAGTCAGCCCAGGGATTTTACCATTGGGCCCTTAACCCACCATTGTTCACTAAAATGTATGTCACTTTGGAAGTGTGCGCTTAACAAGTAAAACATATTTTCAATTGTGTCGTTAGTAATACTTAGGGAAAAACATCACAGACGTATTTTTGATGACACCAACCTTTAGGAAAGTCGGCGATGCTGTATTGAGCATTGTTCGTGACCGGCTTTTTGTGCCCGACTCTGATCGCTCTGTAACGAAGGCGGCTTCTTCATTATGAGCCGAGACAGGCACAGTTGGATATTCGGCGCCACATAATGCCTGGTTTTCTCTCTTCCCGTGAGGCGGGGGATCGATGAAGGAGTTTCACGTCATTCAGCATCTTGACAAAAAAACGAGGCTCCTTCAGAATTGATCAGCATAAAGAAAATGCCAATTTGATCAAAGCTAAGTCAAATTTATGCTCTGATCCCATACAAATGCTAATTGAGTCTCACGCTGACAATCTTGTCAGTTAAAGTCACTTTCGAAAAGGAACGATCTCTATGCCATCAACTACTTTGTAATGATGGATATAATTGGGTCTTTTTTTTCGTTTTACATTGTGATTTACACATGGCCTTACTTGAACAGTCACTGTGGGAATGCTTATAATTCTTTTCTGAACCATTTCCACAGCTGTCTTGCCTCTGATTGCTATGCCCTGGGGTTATAACAGACCACAGGACCTTTTAGGTACCTTTCTCTAAATCTCTAATTTGAAACATAGTTTTTTTCTCTCTCTCTCTCTCTTCACCAAAATCCCCAGGTCCCCCTGGAGTAGATTTTCCCCCACAGCTCGATCTGGACAGACTCCAGGAGGTTGACTCAGTCAGCTGAGAATGACCCGAGCTAAAACCGCAGGATGCTGAAGAAGCCGGCTCTGGAAAGCCCCGCCGAAGCCAACAACTCACACCCATCCTGAGCCGCCTCCCATCCCGCTCCAAAGCCAAACTCGATGCGGACTTTACCATTAGAGGGCCAATACAACTATCAATTAACAAAGTATCGAAAGAACTCCACATTCGCTCAACGTGAAAGCGCATTTATTAGGGGTCCAAAGCACGAAGTGCATTGGACAACTATTGTTTTTGTTGTTTTAATTGTTTTTACAGCTGTTGTAAATAGTTTTATTGTGCTGTGTGTATTTCACCGCAGTCTTACTTTATTTGTCTCTTTTACTCTTTACAGTCTTCCTGTCTCGCGGCCAGTCGCGTCTGGAAATGAATACGGCCCTTTCTCGGGGGGAGCGTCTTTATATTTTGTTTAAAGCACAAATTAGCACACCCGGTGAACCAAAATCCCTGGTGAAATGTACTGGAATTTCATCTCATTTGAGATGGACGTATCACCCGCTCTCCACTGGGTCAGGCTTGTGGGTTAATGGTTTGTTGTGTGTTTGAATCTCATCTGTGGGTCTGGGTTTGGATCCCCCTTTATGTGAAAGGTGGTGTAGTGCTCAGTGGGGAATAGATTTCCTCTTGCTGCCCCAAATAGACGTGGTTATATGAATTTGTCTCTAAATTGCCTAGATTTTCCTAAAACAGCATTCTGGCTTGCAGCAAGCCTGCACTGGAAAAGTGCTTATGGGAGGTAGACTGAGGGATGTATAGGGGTTAAATGATGTGTCATGAGCTGGGATTATGTGGATGCCTGCAGCATTGCCCAGTGACTAAGCACAAGTCCAATCCAGCTGTTCTTTCCCACTTTGTGTTTTATTCCATTACTGGCTCCAAGTTGAAGCCAATGGGAGCCGTTAAAGTCAGTGCTGGGAACTAGGTCACCAAGCAACCATGCGGTGATTGACAGCTCTCGGTAGCTCCGCCCACTCGAGCTTCGCCAGGCCTCTGCAATCCCCGACTGCAGTCGCCAGCGTAATTTTGTTATTTATATTCGAAGGAATGGTGTTAATAAAACTTGGTCGCCACTCTGGATTTCTTTTCCTCCCCCTCTCCCTCCCCCCCTCTCTCTCTCTCGCAAACACTGATTTTCTACACCCACCGCCTCTGTATGAGTAATGAAGACACCAGCGTACCCCGGCAGGCTACGAGCTGCCTCTGCTTCGCCGTCCTAATAACAAGCCCCTGGCATGTAGTTTTATGTGAGGTCCCAGGCTGGGAAAATGCCTGCAAAGAAACATGACGACAGAGAGCCGGAGAGCAGTAAGCAGATTTCCCAGACGCGCAGGTGAACTGCTGCCTCTAAGCGGGAGTTTAGTGTGTGAATGTTTCTGTGTGATGGAGCTCCTGACTGATTGGCATTATGGGCTCCCCCCCTCCCTGCCTGCTGCCCAGTGTAACCCTCACAGATCTGTGGGTATCATATCTCTATACAACAGGTTGACCAGACAGTACATGTCAGGATGGAGACTGAAACTACCATTTCAGTTAAAAGGACCTGGATTCCACTTAAGCACTGAGATCTTGTTGTGTGCTGATTGGTCAGTCTCCTATAATCATGCATGTGTGACTGATGTTAATGTGAAACAGCTGGACGACTGGTTTGTTTGAGGAAACAAACCAGTCAAAGCACAAAGAACTGAACTATTTAGCCAATCACAGGAGAGTTTTGGTTTTAAGGCGGTTTGTAAAACCTGAGGTTTCCTCAAAGTGTCCAGAATGACACGGCGAGTACTACACTGCAGGCTGAGTAGTGTTTAAGGTCATGTGATCAAAATGTGTGCATTCTTGAGCTGTCATAGGGCCAATGAGTCATCGTCTAACCCTTGCTGGTGCCTGGGGTGGCATTACACACACACTCTCATTTGATTGAATGAGTCTCAGAAGGAGCTTGATGTTGTGCCTCTAAACTTATATGTATCTATCCATCAAAATGAGAATGAGAATCAGAATCAAGTATAGCCTGAGTACAACAGAATTTTGATTTTGTGTAACTGGTTACAGGAGCAGCATGGTGCTGCACTGGCTAGTAATATCCCCCCACTTTTCTAGGACCAGAGTCTCAGCCATGGCTCTGTGTATTTGTCTGCGTGCATGTGTGGAGTCTACGTGTTCTGCCCGTGTTGTCGTGGGATTACTGTACTCTGGTTTCCCCCCACATTCCAAATACCATGCCCAGGTTATTCAGAGTTCCCAAATAGCCTGTAAAGGTGTGCATGTGTGTGAATGGTGTGTGACGTTCCCTGTGATGGGCCGGTGCCCCATTCTGAGGTTGTTCCCTGCCATGTGCCCATAAGCTGTAGATCCCAGTTAACCCTGCATAGGACAACTGGTTTCAGAAAATCTCTCAATCTCTCTCTATACATATTTACACGTGTGTGTGTGTGTGTGTGTATATATATATGTATATATATATATATATAGAGAGAGAGAGAGAAATAACCAACTAGCAACATACAGCATATAAAATTAAGCAAAATTAGATGTTTTGAGCTAGTCATCCAGTGCAGGGTCATGGTGAGTCTGAATTCTATCCCAGAATGCACATGACACAAGGCCAGGGACACTGTGGATGGTGTGATTTTAAACAAAATGCAAAGGAAATAGCTTTGTAAGCAGCTTTGTGTAAACACCCTTGGAGAGTGACTGAATAGAAGATGGAGGGACATGGCCATGTCCATTTTGCTTCAGAGAAAGAGCTCTGCATAACTACCACCCCAGGAGTCTGTTCTGAGAAAATCCAAGTTTTGAGAGTTGGCTGTGAAACGCCCTGTTACAAGTGTGTTGCAAACTATTTTTAATGAAGGCATTGTGTTGAGTCAGACTTTGAATTTAATGGCTTTGGCTCGGTTGCCATAGCAATCTTTCTCTCCCAGTATGGCACACAAGTTAATTCCTATCTATTAATAAGAATGCTCCAGAAATGACAATCTCCTGTTAAATAGTGTGAGGAGTGAAATTCCATTAGACTTAAATGCTAGTTTTCCTACTGATATTACCTATGATTTGCTTTGTCCAGGTGAATATCAGCCAATCCAACCTCTATAACCACTTATCTAGTACAGGTTAGTGGCGGGGGTGGAGCATATCCCAAAATGCACTGGGCTACACCCTGGCTGGGATGCCACTCTGCAGTGATGGCAGTTTTCCTAGCTGCATGTTTTTAGACTGCAGTAGGAAACCAACACAGAGGCGGGGAAGAAACGCGAACGCTGAACAAAAGCAGGTGTGCGAATTGAACCCGCAGCCATGGAGATATGAGCACACAATGGCTATCATCGTCTATAATGGTGCGTTGCGCAATAGCTCCTGCCTGTTTGTCAGTCTCCGCTAACCTGCCACGGACACACTAATAACGACGCCCATCCGGCGGCGATTCAGACTGCGTTTTGCAGGGGCGTAATGCCACAGGTGTAGAATTTCATGCACCGGGACTTCTGACAGGTCGGCGAGGGGGGGGGGGGGTTTACCCAGCGGGATGACACCTATTCCCACCCCCAAATCGACACACTCAGCTGCGTGCGACGAGGATTGCTTCGCGTGGTGCTTTTGTACAGCGTGCGTAGCTGTAGTGTGCTTTGCAGACAGGACTGGGGATTACAAGTGGTGGTAGTGGTGGGGGTAGGAATTATGCTGTATATTATAACCCCCCCTGTCCTCGCCCCCTTCCCAGAACAGTTTTGCTGCCCGTTAAGGTTCAAATGCATTCTTGAGCTGTCATAGGGCCAATGAGTCACCGTCTGACCCCTGCTGGTGTCTGGAGCTTGGGGTGGCATTACACACACACACACACACACACGCACACACGTGCACGCAACCCTTGCCACCTAGTACATGCTCCGCTTTTGTGTGCCGCCTGCTCATGTTTCAGCGCCGCGACACAAACTGCCCTGATAATGCTACACAGCATTAGCGACATGCAAATAGCCTAGTTTTTTCCCACTGGGCCAGGTCGGGTCTCACTTTGAGTCTGGGGATTCCGACCACTAGCCAGTTTTCCGTGAGGGTGAGGGTGTCGCTGCAGTGGCCCGGTGCCGGCAAGCTTTGCGGACGCCAGCAGCCGAGGGCGGTTTGGGAGCTGGACCTCTGTGTTCACTACAGGCCTTTTTTACAGCCACCCCCCTCCAAAGTGGCTTTGGGGGCCCTCATGCACTTAGGAGAGTGTTATTGTAATTCCAGGCACTCTCCACAGCTTCCTAGAGGTGGGTTGGGTTGGTGGTGGGGAGGAGGGGGGAGTAAGTATATTATTGTTACGGTTATGGTTAGGGTTAGTTTCTCTGGTTGGTATGGTGTTGGGGGGGTAGGTATATTAGGACTCATCCCTACTGAAGATCAGGAATCCAGCACCATGCAAATGATTGCCAGGCCTAACACATCTGCACACAAGCATCTGTTTCGTCTGCAAGGTGCCCCCCCTCCCCCAGTATCTTAATTAAAATTAAAAGTATTTTAATAAAAACAAAAAAAAAAAACTTGTAACACCACTCCTCTCTTCTCCATATAATACAACTCAAATGTGTTAGTATGTCTGTGTCTGGATGCATAATATCAGATCATTAATGCGTGGAATTTCGTTAACGTCGCCCGTAGAAAACGTAACAGCGCGTGCCTCTTTTGGTGTGATGGCAGGGAGCACTCGGCATGACCCCACGGCTGATTTAATAACTACTCCCGGCTGATAGGCTAGCGGCTGTGAGCTGGTTAACATCATCCCCCATTTTACCCGCTCCCAGCGAGATACCAAACAACCGTCAACGGCAGAAAACTATCGCTCCAAATCATTTCCTCATCTCCGAGTTAATCATTAAGGGAATTAGCCCATTCTTACTACTGAATCTGTAAAAAGAGAAACAGCTAAAATAAAAGATTTCCTTCTCTTTTTCTTAAACCAAATCCCTGCTCCCTTGCATTGTACGGTATAACTCCTGCTACAGTAAAGCGATGAAACTAATGTAAAGTTTGGATCTGTGACTATAGCCACAGGTGCTGACACACTTGAGATTTTCAGTGTTTTACATCATCTCACAGAACCCAGGACAGGTTTGACAAGTCTGCTCTGCCAGAGGCGATGGTGTTGTTTTTTTTTTTTTTGTTATAGAGAAAATATGAAGGCGCCGTCTGTCATTACAGGAACGCCATACTGGAGCTTGTACGTTTCGGCCGTCATTATTAGTTCTGACCCAGATTCCCGGCGAATCGGGTGGTAGGAGGGGGAGACTTGGTTAGAGACAGACACAGTACAGGTCCTGGGCCTATCGTGCGGAATCAGCCTGGTTAGTGGGTGACAATGTCAGTGTAATTGTGACGGCAAGCCTGCTACATACTGCAAGAGAGAAGCTGAAAACCTTCCTACAGAACAATAACTCAGGGAACGTGTTAAAATGAATGGCGGGTACTTTACGGCATTACGTAAAAGAAAGTTTGGCTTTCCTTCCCATTTACATGGCTCTAACATGCAGAATGACTTCAACTGCTAAACTCAAGCAGCCCCTTTTAATTGAGCTGATCAGCACATTTAATGAGCAAATCCATCATTATGAATGCAGCATTTAGACTCATACTGGCAAACGGAATGCCTTGGAGCTAGGCTAAGCTTAGAATCAAAGAATAATTTTGCGTAGCTTTTTGTGTAACCTCTTGGGTTAACTACAGACAGGTCCTCAAAATTTATATATTAATTTACATGCTAGAAATACATGGCGTTTTATCAGCGTTACGGATGTGACATCAAACGCACCTTTATTATATGCCTGTTATAAGAATATATGGCATATTTCGCTTGTAGTTTTGGACACGTGTTGCATTCAGTGCCGTGATTTATGGCAAGACATAAAGCTTGTTTCTGACAGCTCGGGAGCACCTCTGACGTCATTTACGACACATCGCATCAGATCAACACGCGGGAGAGGCCTTCTCTGGAAACGCCGTCGAAACGGAGCCGGAGAAACGGCAAACTCAAAGCGGAGTGCCAATAAGGTACAAAGAGCAACGATTCCTCAAATGATGAGCGGCCCGGCAAGCCGCGCAGGTTACGGGAGCGCTGTTATTGTAATGATCTGTAAGCTGTTGCTGTTGAATATTTCTGGATCCTTCCGGCACATTCCTGCAAGTGTTTTGCGTGCTGCCTTTCATTGTCTTTCTCATCTCCGTACCCACCCACGCAGCCGTTGCGTAACCGGGGGGGCCTCCGGGATCCATCATAATGCTAAAGCTAAAGAAAAGTCAGGGAGGTAATTGTATCTGAACCCTGCCCCCCCCTCGCTCCCCTTGTATTTTCGACATGGCACTTTCCGTCTAAAGCTTGGGAAGTGACCATCACCAAGGCCAATATCATTGTTTTACCTTGAAAAATATCCATCAAATCCATCTTCTAAATGCTTACCCCGGGGGGCTGGTGGGAGACCTGGACTCTATCCCAGGCACCACAGGAAACAGGGGTAATTGACCACCCCCCAAAAAATATAATGAGTAAATTGAAAACTTATTGATTTTCCTTTGGTAAAATGCACTTTGAGTTGGAACCCCAGCACGCGATCATGTGACCTGCTACAATCACTGACATTTCATTGGCCATATGGTGTTTCACTCACTAATGACACTGACGCTGGCGGTGAGGAAGAGTATGAGCAGGCCTTCAATGGCTGAAGCTCACATCGCGCTACATGCTAACCTCTGACACACCCCCACCCAGCGTCCCCGCTGTACGCAGGCTGTGCTGCGTATAAATAACTGAAGATTGCAGCCTGTTTCGAGGAACCCCCCCGTCCCACCGGCCCGCTACTGCATACACGTCCACTTTGTTTGACAAATAATCCGTAATAATGCCGTAATTCTTAACACCTCTTACAGACGGCATAGTCATTGCAGTACAAAACCTCAATCCTGGCTTCTGAGGTTTAAAAAAAATGGGAGGGGGGGGGGTTACTGAGAAAAAAAAACATACGCAGAGCAGGGCTGCCAGGGCAGTAGGCCAAGGTAGATGAGGAAACACCATACATAGTCCTAAGGAAGCCGGCAGCCCGGACAGGAAGTTCCTTATATGGGTATAGAAGTTCCTAACTGGCTAGCCCGGCTGATATTTTCCCGCACTGGTTGGCTGTGCGAGCGGGATCACAGGGAGAGCGAGCACTGTAGGGAGACCGCAGAGGCAGGCAGGCCGGCGCTGATCTCCAGCTCCGCTCCCAGAGTCCAGAGCCATGTCACAGCCGGGGCCCGTGGCAGCCGGTCAAGGCGGAGCCAAGCCGCGGTTGCCGGTGGAAACGCCCCTGATGGCTGGCGACGGTGAGGCCCCCTTCCCTTCCGAGTGCCAAAACCGCACGGACTGAAATGTGGGCTACGCGAGGTAAAGAAGAAGCACTGGGCGCCTGCCTGAGCGCTCGCACATGGATGTTTGCGCACGCGAGTGTCTGCGCCTGCCTATGCGTGGGCGTTTGTACGCACGGGTGTTTGCACGCGCGGGTGTCTGCGCCTGCCTATGCGCGGGTGTTTGCACGCGCGGGTGTCTGCGCCTGCCTATGCGCGGGTGTTTGCACGTGCGGGTCTCTGCCTCTGCGCCTGTTATAAATGATAACAACAGGTGTAAACAGAACTACAGAAGCATGTGATTGGTGCGTAAAGGAAAAAAAAAAAGCATTTTTATTCCTGAATAAATAATATTTCCAAAATGATACTATCCTGATGTCTATCAACAAGGGCACTGCTAGATGTACTATAACCCTTCCTTAAGCTCCCCAAATAAATGTACATTAATTAATGTTAAATAGTGCATCTTTGGTTTCATTCTTCATTAATATCAGACCCCCCCTAGTAGAGGCTTCACCCCCACAAATCTCTAGTGTCTCTCCTTCCTATCAGTACTTTTCAAGCCTTTTATCATTATTATTTACGATTTACGTCATTGAAAACATCTCTTAACCACCAGCTCCCTGGGCCCTGCCCAAGCTGGCTGTCCTTCATGGCCAGGCTTACTCTCAAGGTTGGGGGAGATGAGAAGACCATTTCCCCACAGGGATTGATAGACAAAGTATCGATTATTATTATCAGTCTCCTCCGCACCTTTTCCACATCCTAGCCTCATGCTCCTGCCCATCCACCAAGCTGTGGGTCCCTGCCCATCTGCAGGCGACCGCGACACCGCTTTGGCCTGGTGTTACCTGCCAAGTCGCACGACTTTCCCACAAGACTTTTCGTAAGCTTTCGACGTTCATGGCCACAGGGCCCCATTTCTCATGAACTTGTCAGTGCAGGGGGTCATCGTTATGATTGGTTTTTTTTGTGTTGGATGTTTATTAAATTGCAGCTTCGTGAGAAAAGCCCGTATGAAACTCGCTTGGAGGAACTATAACCCGCAGTTTCCAACTCGTGGAAGAACTGGATGCGAAGCGTGTGTTCCTCGTTTGATGGGTTTATCGTTTCATTGACAACTACGCTCTACAGCAACATCTGGTTTTACTTTATATGCCTGGTATCTGTATGTCTAAATAATTTTGAAAATACCCCCAAATAAAATAAATACTAGACACCAGCCTTCTTCAAATTTCCTCAAGCTGTTGTTAAATTTCTGAATTCATCATGATTGCCTGGGTAACAGACCGCACAGTGAAAACATTGCTCCCAAAATTAATTTCTATTAAACAGTACTTTCTCCCATAACTACAGTCTATTTCTGTGTTTTTAACGAACAGATGAACCAACATGCTTCCAAACACTGAATGCTCGCTTTTCAGCTTTGAGCTAGAAGCCAGTCATCGCAACATAGGTCACAGCTGTGGGCTATATTTAAGATAATATAAGCGAGTAATATGGTAACAGAGGCACTTCGTTTGTTAGTTTCTTATTTCACAAGATAATAACTTCTGAGCAACAGTAAAAATAAGTTGTCACTTAATATTTGGGCATAATTTGCTGACATTATAGCATGCTCATAAATGTACACGTGAGAATGATTTGGCGTGGCAACCCACCACTCCCGCTGGTAAGATAATGGCTTCTAGATTTCACCACAACAAAATTTCTCAATTTATGGGTCTGCTCCTGTGTAAAATATACATTTTTGTTGCAAACTCCAGCCAGGCTCTTCCCTGCTTCTCATTAACAAAGGGCTTCTTCCTTGCTTTATGGAACTTCAGTGCTGCTTCTAGGAGCCTGATACGAACTGTCCTAGCAGTGCTCTTCACACCACTTAATGCTCCCCTTCCTTGTGAAGGTCACTTGATGTCATCTTCCGATTTATGAGGCACTGGCGGATAAGGTGACGGCCGTCTCTGCCATTAGAAAGTCGCTTCCCCCCTCTACCCGGCTGGTTTCTGCTCGTTCCCAGTGCCTCCTGCATCACATTGTTCTTGTGTACCGCTGTCTTAGAAACATTCAGCCTGGAAGCAGCCTGCTGCTCAACACGATTTAAAAATGCAGATTTTCCAAAAAGTGGTCTCACACATTTTTCCAGAGCTGTATCTGTATCACAGATGTGTGTGTCACTCTGCTGTAGGAGAAGATGCAAATGCGTCTGAGGGACCATTTGAGACCTGTGTAGAGATTCTTGACTTGCCAGTGCACGATAATTTGATGTTACTATAGAAAGCGTCATTCCCATGTGAAGGAGGTGTCTCTAATTCATTCTTCTAGGGTTCCTAGGCGGTTGATCTTGTGTCCACTTGGAGCTAGGTTCCATTGACCTGTTATTAGATTTGAATACAACCCTGAACACATTTACTGAGAAACAAATCTGAGCTCTAGCTGTCCAGTAATGTTAAAGGTCTCTCTAGTGATTTCTGGGATAGAAAGCGATATTGAACATGCATTTTGTTGACAAGCATTTGTTGGGTGTTTTTTTTAAACAGGTTATCGTAGAATGATGTGAAAGCCAATGTTAGAAGATACTTAGAACAGGGAAACTACAGACCAGAATGATCTGCAGATAAACAGTAATGCAATGAAAAGGATAAGAATTTCTTATATTCTCCAAAATGTTGCTGATCTCTCAACTGGATGGCTGTAGAAACACCACTTTGGTTCCCAAACATCTTCCCGGGGACACATTACATTTCACCAACAATTAATCAAATAATTAAGTGATTTAGTCAAGTAACTCAATGAGGTATTGATTAGACAATCAGTATACAGGATGGTTACTGCAAACACTGATGACTTTCAGAAATGTGAAATAGCTGAACTGGCAATCTTTAACGGACACCATAGGTATATACCGAGATAAACGAAATTTGAAGATAATTTCTTCTGACTGTCTATGACTTTTGCACAGTACTGTATTTCTACATATTCCGGCTATTCTGAAAAGGGCCACTTTGACCCATTATCTGAAAAAATAGGAGAAGTGCAACTGTCCAACGAATAATAACCATAATGCGCTTCTTCCTCCCTGTTTTCCCTGCACCTTTTCCAGTCACCGCTTGCGGCACGGAGACATCGGAGATTCCTGGGCCATTGCGGGTCACAGGGCATTCCAAGGTTCTGAGGTGATGCACAGCCTTTTTTGGCAAATGGAACTTCGCAGGGCCACACCTTACGGCCTGCAGGGCGACCAAATTATCTGCAACATTGTCCTTGGCTCTCCAGTGCAATTACTGGCTGTTTCACGCAGAGGTGAGAGGAAAATGGGGGTATGGGGGTGGGGGGGGGGTGCATATTTATAGGCCAACATTGGACTCACTGATACCATCAGGACCCCCTTATGGGGAGACCAATGTGTTAAACTTTTAGGACACTTCTGCGTCCAACTTGAGTCAAAGTTGCCCCTAGACTGAAATATAAATAACCTCTCTTATACCCAGACCCATGGGTCTCTGATTTGCGGTTTGTTAACACAGCAGCGTGCCCAATGACAACAACAATACCAGCAGGGGCAGGGGGGGCAGGAATGTCAAATGATAAATTAGTGGCTCCTTCAAGGGACTCATTTTTCCTTGGAGAGTTGTGATCGTTATATGTGGTGATCGATAGGATTGCAGTCGGTACGCAAAGTGTCGCATTTGAATAAACATCCAACGACCTGGAACGATCATCTCAGGCTTACACACTTCCAGCGAAATGAGCTGTACAGCGGCACTGATTGTCCTGGTGCTGATTTTATGATCCTATACCTATTGTTTGGCTACATGTCTGCTGGAACCCCTAACCAGCAAGATTTGAATGTCGGTTCACACTTTACATAAAATAACTTGGTTCAACTGGCCTGCCCCCATTCCGAATGTTCCTTCTGTCAGTTCAGACAGTGAAGTTATGTTTATCTATTTCTTAGGGGAATTTTGTCTCTTAGAAAACTGGCCATGGTTGAAAGATCCCATTTCCACCCCTGTCAGATTTTTCAACAGTTTTGGTCTAATCTACTACCATGTTCTACTAATACTACTACTACTACCTACTACTACATGCTCAGGTCCAACCTCTGCGGTTTACTTTTAAGTTAGTAATGAACACAAATTAAGAATAAAATAATTCCTCAAAACCGCATGCTGAACAATGTGCATTTCCTCTTTATCTGACTGTTACATCTGGTTGCATAAGTTTATTATCTCCATGATATGTACACAAACATGATAACAAGCTCATTTACATTCTAATTACACCAACGTGCAGCATGGAAAAAAGCTAAATGCCATGTCTATAAGAATCTATGAACACATTCATAAAGCATTTTAAACTTGGCTATAAATATTTATATTCATAGCTAGGTTTATAGCTGGAGCAGGCGGGTGGTGTAGTGATTAGGGATGCAACCATGTAGTTGAAAAATTGCTGGTTCCAGTCCCCAACCCACAAGTACCGCTGAGGTACCCTGAGTAAGGTACCGTCCCCAAGCACTGCTTCCCGGGCGCTCACGTAGCTGCCCTTGCCGTGTCACGATGTCACATGGGTTAAATGCAGAGGACACGTTTTGTTGTTGCGTGCTGTAGTGCGTCAACAATGATGATTAATCACCTTTACAATAGTCATGTTTATTATGAATGTTTTATGAAGCTATAATGTACTATAGATACCTTCATAATGCAGTACAAAGCATTCTTATAGCGGCCATTATAATGCATTATGAATGTATCTATAGTGCATTATAGATGAGAGTTTCACTGGAGCGTATGAAGCATTATAATTAACACTGATGCCTTATGACTGTTAATAGAAGATTCTGTAATGGTTTATTAATTCTTATACCAACCATTATAATACAACATGAAGGTATATATAGTGCATTATAAATGACAGCTTTAAGTGTTATCAAAAGCTCCACTAACATGCACCATATAGGCTGTACCCAATGAAGCCGTTTTACAGTCTTTGCTCTAGTTGCTGAACTGACGTGTATCTGAAAAATTAAACAATTAAATAAGAGCTCATAAAGTATCAGTGATTATTTGGGTGTGCCTTTCAAGAAGATTCTTTGCCCCATAGGTCGTTGCCCTGTGACTAGGAGACGTGACCTACAGGCAGACAAGCCCTGTCTCAGCTGTATCCCTTCCAGTGCTTGTAACTAACAATACAAGCCAATAGAGTGAATCACTCGCTCCTCTGCATGCTTCTCCGCCTCCCACTCGCATCTCCTAAATTTGATATCTCTACAATTCTCCCATTCTGTGGGTGGTTAGGAAGAAAATCAACAGTAAAAACTGCACCTGTTTTGGAGAGGAAAGCCCCATCTGCAGAGCCCCTGAGAGCCTGTGGCGGGCTGGTTTGACTGGGATCGCATACTGAAAATGGCACCAGTGACTGTCAGGATTTATTGGGCTGTAAAAATAGTCAAAACAATTTTACATTTCACGCTCAATTCTGACACTTCTCAATCTTTACGGGTTTCTTGACCCTTGCCTCTCTGAGGGCCTCATGCAGCTTTTAGGATAATTTGTCGAGTTGATAGTAGATAACCCTCTCAGATATAAATGCTAGAACCTATCCAGAAACTTAGGAAAGTCCTCAGTAATCTAAAGGATGATAACGGACGTTTTCTTCATGTGTTTTCCCAAGAAGTAGTCCAAAACTGTCACGAAAGCTCACTGGATAACATGGCGAGAGTTGCAGTTTGCTGAAAGAGGGTCTACACTAGCTGAAGATAGACAGATTAGTACTAAGAGGAGGAAGAGGTATTTTTTCATGTAGCAGTTCTATAAAAACAGGGCTGTGAAAATTTGCAGGGTATAGTCCCTAAAGACCCGGAACTCTCCGAACTTTTAAAAATGAAAAAGTTTGAGAGCGGGTACATTGGAATTCTTTCCATTTTGTCCCATATCCCACACACACATGCACACACACATGTCACAATCAGCTCTGGCCTGCACTGACCAATTCCTGTGAGGCCCAGCAGATGGCGCTGCTGCACCCTCTGTCCCTAACTTCCTGTAGTATTAACTGCCCATACCTGTCCCCCGTTACTCCCTCATTAGTCAGGTATATAAATGTTGTTCTTGTTGGCTGCCTTGGCTGGCTTGTACCCCAAATAAAATTCCCCAACGGAGGTGAATTACGAAGAGCTGTTTCCCGTCTTGCTGTCCTCACCTGCTGACATACCAAGAGGGAACCTTAGGGTCTGAGTATAGGGTTTGGCCATTTATCTGGCACCCCAGGAGCATCTTGGGGGGGGCTAAGGATATCAGTCGAGGGCCCAATGGAGATGTGACTCTTCTGCTTAGGATGGGATCTTGAACTGGTGTCCTTCCGATCATAGGCGCGGAGGCCACACGGCGCCCCCTGCTGTTCAGCCGATTCATAGCGCTCGCTACATCTGTATTCTGTTGCGGGAGAAAAACACCCCAGCTGAGATTTATTACAGGTTTAAGTTCCCAGGATGAATTGGCGAGTGGGTGGTACGGCACTGTAATGCATCAGGGTAGGAACCCGGGAGACCTGTGTTGGGACTTCGGGAACAAGAGCTGCTGTAGGGAAGCGGGCCAGCGGACCCGACAGCTGGGAGCTGTGGCAGAGCACACGGAGAGCGGCCCGCAAACATATGTCAGGAGAGCCTGAGCGGTGCGGGTGTGGCCCGAGGCGGGGTTAATGAAAGCCACAGCTGGACGCTTAATGTGGCGACTTCTTTGGCAATGCTTCACTAAAACATGCGTTAAAAAACCCATTTATCACCCGCTTCTAAGATTTTCCAGTGTTTTTTTTTTTTGTTGAGAGGGCAGCTGCGATAGCCCTGCTGGCACTAGGTTGGGGACCTTCAGGATGACCTAGCACTTCCCCTGTAATGACAACAGGTAGGGCTAGATTTTTGTTAAGGTGAGGGACCATCTGACAGGCCATAATTCAAACAGAGGGGCTGACCTTATTCTTAGCCAGGAGAGTGGTAGGTGTTTTAGTTGCAAAGTAGGGACCAACTCCTTGTTGATGCCTATAGATTTAGAATGGGATGTCCATTTCATTTTATGTTTCGCTGTGGGCAGAAACAGTCTGAGGCTATAGGATCTCCCATCGGTGTTACATTCGGCTGGTGAATTGGATGGGTAAGGCACGATTTACATGATTTTCACATTCAACCAGCAATTCATTAATCCTCAATAGCCTCGATGGATGGGGATACTGAACTCCTGGAACTTGCATCAATATAGAAACGCTTCACTGTAGCATGAATACAATGTCTCAAAATTGCTGCGTATCTATTCGCCTTTACCGGGTCTTCAGAGGAGTAGTAACACCCACACTGTAGCAGACTAAGAAACCATCGAAAACAAACCATCAGAGTGTGCTGTTAGCTTGTAGAGGACAGGGTGACGAATGACTCAGGAGACCAGCGTGCATGTCCTTTGCACCACCTGACTCATAAGCATACACTTTAGATCTACTATGGTCAAGTTCTTGACAGACTGTACTTGATGAAATTGCTGATTGCTTGATGATAACATATTTGATAGAGCATGTGGGGGTGGGGAAAATAAATATCACCATTTGGAATGCTCCATTATTGCCTCAGTTATGGGATTTTGTTAATAAGAAAAAGACAATGACTTGACAGAAAACTCAATCATCTTACACTGTTGCTTTAATGATGATGGACACCAGCACATAGGGCATTCTGCCAATCGCTATGATGACATAATTTAACCACATAAGTATAACGTATACCTCTTACCAAGTAGGGCAATGTGCTGACAACACAAAAGCTGTGGGTTCAAATCCCCAGGAACCCACATAAAAAAATCATAACCCTTCCTTATACGGTAAGTTCCTTTGGATAAAAGTATCAGTTAAATGTCAATGTAATGCTTTAAGTAGACTTTGTTATGATTGGCTGACAGGTGGCAGGACGGCTCGTGTGGTAGGAGAATCAGGTGGTAGCTATCATATTAAGTTGCTAAAAATGAACGATATATTGTAATCCATAGAAACAACCATCATGAATGCAAATGTTAACTAGTACAAGTTATGTTAACTAGTATAATAGTTAAATAGACTTTATATAACATCTTTTCATTGGTAGATCAGAGGTTAAATGCTATCAGTGGACTGACTATTATAGAAGGGGCATATTCAATCGATATTAAAAATTCACAGTCCTCAAAAAGGTATGTTGTTTTTCATTGGACGGTGACGATATTCGAATAGGTGCTTTTCTTATTAATGTATTTGTATACTTAATGATGCGTTAATGTGCGTTATGGCAATTTATAATGGTTCATGCACGGGAAGCTTATTAATGGATAAGCAGAGCCATGCTGCATGCATCAGGCCTGAGAATGGGGTGTAAGAAGGTTCCCGGCCAGCGGAGGGGACGGCACCTTGGAGCAGGCCGGGGTTAGAGCAGCACATCGCCAGCTCACGCTGTTGACATTTCAGTAATTGCTTTCGCTTCAGAAGGTATGTACACCTTTTGGGGGGGAGCACATGTCATCAGGAATCTCATCTAGTGGCTATTTAGGGGACGGAGGCTTAAGGTGGCTTTTAACGTGTTAGCAATGTCAGACGATTGCACATCGGTCGTAAAAATCGCTTAACGAATCAACTAAGTTAATCACATTCCTGAGTTTCAGGCCATCGTTAGATTTTCTTTTCATTCTGATTTCTTGCTCTGGAGACGTGTGCTGGACGTGGGAGGTCAGGACTGCTGGGGATCTGACAAACACAGGAGCAATCGTTTTTAAAGGTGTGGGAAAAATGCATTAGAAAAACAGACCTATAGTCTGAGTGAGATGCTACTGACCCCAAAAATTGTTTAACTAATTTCATAATTGATGGGTTTGTGTCTGTGAATAATATATATATTTTTTTCCAAACTCCAGCTTGGCACTTCTCTGCTTCTCATTAACAAAGGGCTTCTTCCTTGCTTTATGGGACTTCAGTGCTGCTTCTAGGAGTCTGATAAGAACTGTCCTAGCAGTGCACATCACACCACTTAATGTTTCCCGCTCCTAGTGAAGGTCACTTGATGTCATCCTCCAATTCATGAGAAACTGTCAGTTAAGTTGCCGGCCGTCTCTGCCATTAGAAAGTCGCTTTCCCTCTCTACCTGGCTGGTTTCTGCTCGTTCCCAGTGTCTCCTGCTTCACCTTGTTCTTGTGTACTGTTGTCTTAGAAACATTCAGCCTGGAAGCAGCCTGCTGCTCAATGTAGCCTTCTGCCAGCAGAACCAGGATTTAATACAAGATTTAAAAATGCAGATTTTTTAAAAATATAGAATGGTGTTTTCCAGAGCTGTATATATAGAATAGCAATTTTTTAATCAATACCACCAATACCACTCTCTGTTGTATATGTATGGCAGTCTAAATAGTCCATTTAAATGTCTGTAAAGTAGGCATACTTTTTAAACTAGATCAGCTGCCCATATGACCACAGAAACAGCCCCAAAGCTGTTTGCTCCCTAAATTCAGTTGCCTCACCATTATTTATACTTCTACGCCTTTAAAATTTTTTATTCTATTTATTGACTTTTGCTTTCCTGTCTCGATTATATGTTTAATTGTATACCTCATACACTGAAACAAATTCCTCAGACTTTTTGTATTTAGCGACTAAAAAGGTTCTGATTCTGAATTCTGATTTCTGATTCTGAGGCACAAAGCAAAGTAACGAGCAGCTGTTGAGTTAAAAGAGCGTGGGAAGGACGAGTAGCGTTGGAGTACTGTATGGATTTGAAATGTGGGTGTGTGTATCCATACACTCGACCTGCCGAGATCTGTTTCTTTGGAGGTAGACATCACAGCATCTGATATACAGAACAACATGTTCTGGAACCCTCCTTTGGGGAAATCATTTTGAAATAGCTCAGGACCTTAGTGCTGAGGCACAGTGGCAGGTCTACGTAAAGAGACCTCATTTTTTTGGACCACAAAATGAAACAAAATTCTCAGTATCAACAAAGAAGGACATTTTATTCATGTCCGAGGCCAGGGATCACCTAATTGATCATAATGGCCTCAGTTAAAATATTGAATGCATGAATAGAACAAGGACTCTGGTAAAAAACATAGAAGGTTTGGGTGATGGCTAGTTTTTCTTTTTTTCTTTTTCATTTGGCTATAAAAATGTGGCTTGGTTACTAAATTTCCGTAATGCCAAATGGTCATCTGAGTTCAATTTAAAATGTAACATGATTTCAATTTAATGTCTGTTTTTATAAAGCATTGCATTTGGGCAGAACGTGTAACACAATGCAGAAAGTAATAATTTTATATTTAAATTGGATCATTCAAAAATTCATTTTATATTTACTTTTTTTATTTTTAGAAAATATAAGTTGGAAGACATCAGTGACCAATGAAGATATTTTATGTATATTTTATTAATATTAATTCTCTGAAAGGAGAATTCTTGACAGCGACTGACCCATCCGTATTCGTTAAAGCGCATTCAATGTGTTTTGAAGCCAAAACAGTCACTTTATTTAGCAAACACAATTACAAAATAGAAATTACCACAAAATAATGAGTTGCATGTAAAACACATTAAAAAAAAATACGCCTACTCAGTAGGTAACTATGTACAACATTCCAACCCTGAAGATAGTTACATTTCTGATACAAAAATATAGGTATGAAATTTCCTTTTTTGGTTACATTCTAGTTGTGAAATTGAGCTCAAGTATTGTTTTATCGCCCCTTAAAATCCCACGCACGTTTTAGTATAATTTCAGATACAATAAATCTGTTCACATCCTTTAAATTGTTACGTTTAACAGCCCGTGTGGCATTTCAGAAGGCACCAAAACTGTCAGTTACTCTTTCAAACAGATCATTTCTCGTTTAAACATGACGCCTAATCATGTGAAGAAAGGAGAGAGCGAACCTGTCATATTTACAGAAAACTGGAAATAAAATGACAAGTATTCCTGCACATGCTTGTTGTACACAGACCCAAAATGAAATCGGACAGGGAAGAAATATTCATAAGCTACGTCTCAGCTAACTCTGAATAGTACAATGCAAATATGCTAAAACATTTCACATTGATAGTACCGACGGACGTAAAGCAAAACATGGCACGTTTACGACATACGTACAGCCTATGTATATCGCAGAAGTCTACAATTGCGTGTCTCTGCTTAATTGTCCATGAGTCGGGGATACTGAGCCGACAGTGAAGCCAAGAATCTCTGGATCTTTTTGTCTTTAGGAAGTCTAATGTGCGTAAGAAGTGGACAGGTCACAAAAAATGTCCTTTTTTTGCCTCCATTTGACAGATTTGTGTTTGAGAACGAGGAGCGAAAACAAAACAAAAAAAAGTGCTTGTTCAGTTTTTTGTTTTGTTGTCATTTCGTCCAGAAAGGAAAGTCCTACAGTCTGGAGACCTCAGCAGATGTCAGTTGTTCTTGGGGAGACGGTGGACTGGCCGTCTGGGCTGGTGATAGGGGGGCTGTACAGGGGGGTGGGCAGGGATGATGGGAATGTGGCGGCTACTTGGGCGGAAAATGTGCCTGATGGGTAGGCAGTGGCAGCGGACTGGGGCGGATAGGAGCTGTGTACTGGGGAAGCATAGCAGGAGGGCACTGGAGAGGGGTACGAGGAGACGGGGGAGGGGTAAGATGTGACGGGGGAGGGGTAGCTGGATGCAGGCGAGGGCACGGAGATGGGGCCCGCCACCTTCTCGGCCTTCTTCTCCTTCTGCCGCAGGTGGATCTTGGTGTGCCTTTTGCGCTCGTCACTGCGGGCGAACTTGCGGCCGCAGACGTCGCAGGCGAAGGGCTTCTCGCCGGTGTGCGTGCGGATGTGCGTGGTCAGGTGGTCGCTGCGGCTGAAGTTGCGCATGCAGATGCGGCACTGGAAGGGCTTCTGGCCCGTGTGGATGCGGATGTGGCGCGTCAGCTCGTCCGAGCGGGAGAAGCGGCGACTGCAGCTCTCCACGGGACAGGCGTAGGGGCGCTCGTGCGGTGGAGTCTTGCTGCTGCGGTTGGGGTACTTGCGCACCTGCCGGGGCTTGGTCAGCTGTGACTGCTCCATGCATTTTAAGTCCTGCGATCCTGTCTGGGAGGCAAAAGCCCGGATGGTGGACAGAGGCGTGAGACAGAGCTGTCCCGATTGTGACTGGAAGGGCTTCTGATCAGGAGGCACCAGGCTGGTGTCAGTCTGTTGCTGGGAGAAGAGGTAGTCGGGGATGATGGGCACGGGGAAGCTGGAGGTCTTCCCACTGGGGTAGGCTGGAGGTGGGTATGGGATGGCACAGCCTGTGGGGCTTGGGAATGCCTGGCTATGATCTGGAAGAAGGCTGGCGTTGCTGCCGGCTTGGGTGGGGGCGGCAGAGTAGATGGGGTTGGATTCGCCGTGGTGGGTGGAGCAGCTCAAGTTGGCCTGGCAGGAGGAACTGAGCGAGGAGGCAGAGGAGGAGGGAAGGGAGGGGTTGGGGATGCCCATCAAGCCACTGACCAGGCTGAGGAGCGGCTCGGGGCACAGGCTGCCCCCCCCGCAGGCAGGCGAGGCTTCCAGGGTGAAGCGCCCCGTGTAGGAGAGGGGCGGCAGGCGCTGGTTGGGGTAGCCCGGCTCCATTAAGGACTTCTCATAGCCGACTGAGATATCTGGCAGGGTGTCTGCAAGGGGGTTACAGAGAAGAGGGGAAGTCAGTAAGGATACCAAGTGCGGCTGGGGCCAGCTCCACGCCACTCAGAACTCAGGTCAGAGTGGGGCAGAAATTCCCAAACCATCCCGAGACCATCTGACGCGACAGAGGAGCATCCCCCTGCTCAGTCCATCCCAGAGCAGCCTGGACACTAACGCTTCATGCCAGTCCTGACTTTCTGCTGCCTAAGCACTCTTAGAAATCAAAGCTATGCACCAGCCCCCTTTAAACTGGGGAAATGTACTGCCCTAAATAAATGCAAGATCAACATTCAGTCTCCAGCACATTCCACATATCACTAATACCCTTTGGTGCACCTGCCTAAAAATTAACTAAATGTAATACAAGGTAATGAGCCCTTTTAAAAAAATAGCTTTGCATTAAAATGACAGGATTCACATTTTAGAAACATCAATTCCTTTAAAAGTTAAGAGGCTGATCTTACCTCCAGTCAGATGGTCATACTGCTCTCCTGGATCCCCGGTCCCGAACCCAGCACCTTCCGGTGCGGAGGCAGCGAGGAAGGGTGTCCCGGCAGGATGGAGAAGCATGATGTCTTCCAGCTTGGGGTAGCTATCCATGGGTGACTGAGGAAAGCTCAGGGGCTCTGAGATCTGAAGTGTGGGCAGAAGCATCTCAGTCTTAGCAGCACCCATTCTTCAGAAAGCTGCAGCCGTGGATGAGGAGCTGTGGGAAACACCACCACGCCTTCAAGAAGATGCTGCCTGTCTCTCTCTCTCTCTCTGCTGCTGCAAGGCAACACCTCTGCAGGATATCCAGCCTTTTTTTCTGCTCTTCTTAAGAAACAAAAATAAAGGCAAAAAAAATTGTTCAATAGTCAGAAGAGTCCAGCTTCTTATCTCCAAAATATTAGGATGCGATGGTTAGTTAGTTGTAACCATTTGTTGTTGTTTACTTTTCAAAATTTAAAAACTTTTTTTTTTTTACTTGTGTTTTTCTGTGGGTCTAATACTTTTTTTCGGAGGGAGACCGAAATATGGCTTTAAGTCACTGTTTCTATCGCTCTGCTTCTAATGTTGCTATTAGGCGCTCTGGGCTCTTTCACGTTTCAGAGGATCCCCACTCCTTTATATAGGTTCCTGCCGTGACGTAGATGTCCGTATTTGGACTGGAGGAAGCCCATATTTAGGCACTGCGGTGGAAGACACACGAAGCCTGCCAAGCGGAATACGGAGAGCGGAGAAACGGTAAACAGAGCGATTGCAACGCACAGATAAAAATGTACGTGGTTTACACTTCAGTTGAGGATACTGACACACAAATGGCACATTATCGGCAAGTTCTGAACCGGCGGGCTCGGCTGAAAGCAGATTTCTTTTTCTTTGTGGAAGCACGGTATTTTGGCGCCCTAGCGCCGGAGCGCCATGTAAGGTCATGCTTCCGGGGGGCGGCCACTTCCTTGCCCTTATATGGAGTTTCCTGCGACGGTGCTGATCAGAGCTTGGCAGTGAATGGGAGACCGAGGCGCAACTGAAGGCCGGCGCTCAAGGGGAATAAGTCATATCAGCATTCTGGTTCTCACTTTCTAAAGCGCTGGCGACCGAGATTGACATGCGTTTTAAAAACTATTTTCAATTTTAACTCAGTTCCCTTAGATCTGATTTAGAATTTGACTTAGATTTAGAAAAAAATAACAATGTAGCAAAAACTCGTTATGTACGGGTTTGCAACACTTTTTAACTGTATAATTCCAAATGTGCAATTTAACTAATTTATACATATTTATGTGTGCTTGTCTTTCTTTTTATTCTATTTTATGGAAAAGAAAACGACAACAACCACTGCAAAACATCAGTAATAATAATAATAATAATAATAATAATAAAGAAACCGCGCTTGTCCTTGCATGCTTGCTTTCTGCCGAACACGGGGGCATTAAGCACAGAAAGCCGCACTGCCGAGCTTTGACACCCGAGCGCGCAGGCACTAGGCGCAGGGAATGTAACCGAAGGACTGCTCGGGGATGCTGTATGAACTCGGTCCCTTTGGCAACATCCGAACCAGCAGCTGCTAACGAGACCCACTAATCACAGGAATGAAACTGGCCATGTGCACACTAACGTAACCATGACATCTGTAATGTGCCGTTATATTGTATAACAAACTGGAACTCCCTGTTTCTTACTCAGTGCTGTATATACGGCTATTTATTGTCCGCTGTTTCTCACCTGCAGCCACACCATAAATATAGCGTTAAACACTATATAGGAAGAAGCGATTATGAGCCGTAAATGTTTATTATAAATATTTTCCCCCAAACGTACCTCGCCAATAATATCCGCATATCTTACAGTATGACCATCTGGCTGGAAGTAAGATCAGCCTCTTAACTTTAATGGAATGTCAAAAAGTGATGCTCAGACTGGGTGTTGCATGGCCTTCTAAACGAACCTTACACAACCCACAAAAGACTGACTCAGTTCTGTTCGGATCGGCAGTCTTAACAGGCGGCGTTATGCGATTCGGGACCTGTGATTGCACCTGTATGTATGTCTGAGGCTGCGCAGCGGAAGGAGCAGCGGGTAAGCCCGCTCCCTCACCGCATAACTTACGGCTCTGCCCGCTCACCCGGACTTATTGGAGAACCGTGAGTCACACTTAGTTTGAAGCGATGACAGAGCGTCCAGTGAGGTGAACCGGGTTCCGATTGATCTCCCAGGGAATACCGCTCCGGTGCACCACTCACCCGCTTTAATGAGGCACATTTGACGGCTTCGACGCCCTCTCACGCCGATCGGCACGAAACACAGACTCGATGGCACGATGGGACTATTCAGGGCACGATTAACGGAACGCATGTTAAACAAACAGCACTATACCGCAGCACATTATCATGAAATAAAATGCAAAATATATTAGGTATTGAATAACACGTGTACTGGGCAAGTTGATTACTAGATATAACACCGTAAACACCATGCTATATCTCTCCAGTGTCACTCCTAAAATACTAATAGTAGGTGGTTCTTTCCTGTGAGACATTAATCCACTAACAAATTTTACATGGGTAGCAGAGACTTAATATTTTTCTGACAAATGCGGCCAGTTCTCTAGTCAGTTTAACTTCCTTTACATTTCTATAGAGTTAAAAGTGGTAGGCATGGCTTGTTGTTTATTTGTGGGTATAGCAGATCCCACGTTTTAATGTCAGTGTGTGGAGCAGGCCCTGTTATGAAATGACACCATAAATAAATCAGGAGTGGAGGCCTCCTGTAGTTCAAAGCAAATTCTGCAGATGTTTTGCGACGCTGCATCTTTTGCGGCCAAGAACTGGGATCCCTTAGTAGTCGCAGCCTGTCAATGTGCATCTTAATCCGAACATCCTACGCAGCAAGGCACAAAGTGGAGTTCCCCTGCTGTGCGATTTATCTCTGCACCCTTATTTATAAGCAGAACCGCCCCCGGCCGCCCCCCCCCCCCCCCCCCCCCCCCCCCCCCCCCCCCCCCCCCCACGCCCCACTCCACCCCCCCCC
>JAODKM010000046.1:5470174-5484825 GCA_026780845.1 Petrocephalus sullivani | reverse complement strand
GACGGGTAAGAGAGACCGGATGGCTGGGCGCGGGTCGCGTTACGGGGAGGGGGGGGCGCCGGGGGCCGGTAGTGGCTTCCCCCGGGTGTGGGGGAGGGGGGGGTGGGGGGGGGGGGTGGGTGGGCGTGTTGGGCTTGGAGGGGCTTGGGGAGGGGGGGGGGGGGGGGGGTGTGAGGGGGGGGTGCTTGGGGGGGGCGGGGCACGGAATGTCACTGTCGCTACTGGTCAGCCGGCACGTCTCTCTCTGTCTCCGCCTTGGAGGGTTGCCCCGGCGACGGGGTGTGAGGGGGCCGGGTGATTGGGGCAATGCCGTGGGCTACGGGAAGCCCCCCCGAGACGAGCCCTTCCGCTGCAGCTCCCGCCACCGGCAGGCCACCAGTCGCCACCCCCGCGAGGCCTGCCGGGAACCTGCGGGGAACGGTAGCGACACCTAGTGTTGAGTCCCTGTCACGCGCCTCCCTAAGCGACCCCATGCGCCGCTGCTCTCCCCCTCACCTGTAGGCGGCAGCAGCGCCTCCATTCAGCTCGCCATGTCCCCCCGCCGGGTCCATGCCCATCCACTGGGAGGTAGCCATCAAATACTCCTTATTCACACAGTTCTTCAGGCTGTCAGGTATGCGGCCTAGAGGGCAGTCATCAGTAAGTGGGGGGGAGGGGGGGTATGGGAGGAGTCTCTACACCAGACAGCAGCCATCACTAATAGGGTGGGGGGGATCAGACAGCAACAATCACTAACGGAGAGGGGGCGGAGTCAGGGATGGGTCTCTCTCTCAGACAGCAGCCATCAGTCAGAATCTTAAACAATCCTATCCAAATAACGGCGAATTCAAGTTACAGCAACCTTGGGATTAACAGCTCACCCTTTGGTAGACTGGAATCAGTCTCTCACTATGCAAACGGATTAAGTGCTTAAAAACAAGTTATTCAGGTCTCTGACAGGTTAGTATCCCCATGACAACACAGCCGTAAGTGTAGCATGGTCACAGTTTTAAATACTGACAAGTTACACCACGAAGGAGGCCTGAAGCCATGGACGACTGTCCCAGCCGCCGTGACTCACCAGACAGTAAACATGACATCACCGCGCCCAGGCCCACGCTGCAGGTACCTGTGATCGCGCGGCGCACCTCTCGGGCGGCCTCCTCCCGGGCCTCGACCGACGCCTGCTCGCTGTACCAGGACGTGTGCGGGGTGCAGATCAGGTTGGGGGCGTCTTTCAAGGGGCCCTGGGCGAAGCTGGAGGCACAGAAAGCCAGGAGACCAAGGGTAAGATGATGGTGTGTGTGGGATGATGCTGTGGGAACCAAATGTGCTAACAAGGGAAAACTCAGTTTTATAAAAATTTGTGACTGCAATCATAAGCAAAAATGCCTTGTAAAAAAAAAAAAAGTCTTGTATTTTATTTGGTTACTTATGGTTAAGTTTGGGGCTGAGTAGGAGTAACGGTCGTCATTGTTGGGATTAGGGTTTTGCCCACAGAAATGAATGGAGAGTCCCCATAAAGATATGAATACAAAAATGTGTGTGTTTGTGCATGCATGTGTGGCATGCGTCACTGGCAGAAAGAGATGCCACAATATGTAGTGTAGTAACTAAGTTTTCACACCATACAGGCAACTAGAGCTGTATTCAAGGCAAACCCTAGGTTACACAGAAAAGATAATATACTGTACTAAAAAAAAAACACAATAATGAGATTATATTATAATAATTATGATAACATTTGAAGGCACTTTACAGTGGCTCTAGTTTTGACTTAGTAAATCTTAGTAATTTCTCACTTCACTGTATCTAGACATACCCTCCACAGTACTAAAGCAACAACCTACTGGATCCACTGTAAATGGAATGTGAAGGTTCTATAGAGGCATTAGCACATTCAGCTCGTTGGCACAATGTCTCAATCCCTCTACATGATGAAGCGTCTCACATCAAGGCCGGGATGGGCAGAAACGGACCTGAATGGTTCAGTCTCGTGGACGTCGAGGGCGGCTCCTCGTACCCGGCCCTCCTTCAGGGCCTGAGCGAGCGCCTTCTCGTCCACTAGGCCGCCCCGCGCCGTGTTCACGAGGAAGGCACCCTGCCGCATCTGCAGGCGGAGAGGAGCGGCAGGTTAGGCTGGCCCCCCGATGGCGGCTGACGGAGCCGGCAGCTAGAAGCGGCGTGGCGCACCTGCTTGATGGTGAAGTCGTTGATTAGGTGGTGGTTGTGCTCGTTGAGGCTGCAGTGCAGCGACACGCAGTCCGAGTGCATGAGCAGGTCCTGTAGCGTGGCCACGCGCTGGAGTCCCAGCGAGCGCTCCACGCCGTCCGGCAGATACGGGTCATAGAAGATCACATTGAAGCCGAACACCTTGGCCCGCAACGCCACTGCCTGGCCGACTCGCCCTGCGGGAGGGTGACATCAGACAAAGCTACCGCCAACTCAGACCGAATCTGTCAGCGCTTCGTTAGGGACGTCTTGACGCCCGCCTCCCATACCCAGGCCGATGATTCCCAGTGTCTCTCCCCGGATGCGGGCAGCCCCGCCAGCCACCTCCCGGATCTGCTCCACCCCGGAGGCTCGCGTCCCCTCGCGGAGCGCCTGGTGTATCCAGGTGACCCGGCGGTACAGGTTGAGGATGAAGCAGAGCGTGCTGTCGGCGGTCTCCTCAATGGAGGAGGACGGCACGTTGCACACCGCGATGCCTGGCCCGGGGAAGGAAACGGAGCTGGATGAGGACAGCGTGGCGGCGAGCCTGGGGGCCAGGGCCGCCTTACCGCATGCCGGCTCGGGTGCTCACCGAGCTCGGCCGCAGCCTTGATGTCCACGTTGTCGAAGCCGCTGCCGATGCGCACGATGACGCGCAGGCCCTTAAACTTCTCCAGGTCGTCCCGCGACAGAGTGATGGTGTGGTACATGAGGGCAGCCACAGCCTCGTTCAGCACCTGCAAGGAGCGGCGCCAGGTGCATTAGAGGGGCGCGGCAGCCATTCGATTGGCTGGAGGGTGCTATTGAGCAAATGAGTGAGTGCGCCCGATGGGGGTCAGAGGTTACAGGGCAGGTAGCGGTCACCTTCTCATGGATTTCCTGGGTGGACTGGGCATCGCAGAAGGCGACGGTCGCCACATCCTTCAGGACCGGCATCTCCACGGTGCAGTCGCGCCCATCCAGCAGTGCCACCAGGGGGCGCGGGTGCATTGGCCCATTCAAGATTGGAGGGCGAATGCCTGGAAGGGACAAACAGAATGGCCAGATTCAGAGGCAATGGCCCACCGGGCTGAGGCACCCAAGACCCTTAAAAACAGCAGGTTGAGCCAGGTTGAGTCTTAAATGAAATCTCTCACTTCATCATAAAGTACACAAGTCGCCCAACAGCCTCGTTCCTTATTCTTAGAAACCTCCTTTTTAATAAGACCCAAAACGCTCAACCCTGGCTCTCAAGCATTCAGCTACTAGTGTGAAAATGCCGGAAATAGAAGAGCCCTGTAAATATCTCAGAAGGAAGCCAGGACTGCAGAGACAGGGTGACACACTCAACCATTAATGGACGGTTACTCTAGTCTGGAAGACAAGTTTTATATTTAGGACAATTAGGTTAGACAAAAAATAAATAATAAATATTCTACAATCACAACTGAAAAAAGCAAAAGTCAAATCAATCCGAAACACAAAAAAACGGAAAAAAGTCAGACGTCCCATGATTAAATGCTAGCAATGCAGAGATGGTTAGATGTGTACAGTTTTGTGCAAAGTTTTTCTGCACAAACAACCCTGTATTCACTATGTTATTTTAATATCAATGACAGTATTCAAGGAACAGGTGCCTAATCAACACTGACTTGATAATAATGGTGCCTAACCTGGCTATGTGAAACAAGATGCCTTACAGCCTTCATGAAACCCTTTCTCAGATACAGAAAATGGAGAGCTGTAGACTTTTAGTCTCTGTGTGGCATCTTCACACCCTCTTTCGGCACTAAGGTTCACGCCACAAGGTTTACCACTCGCGGCAGGCAGCGTTGAACAGCGCCGCCTGGCTCTGGCGTGACCTTTGGTGTGTCCCTCGGCCTTGTCATGCTGGAAGCATCTTAGCACACACAAAAAAGTGTGATGAAGCCGCGTGACACACCAATGCCATTAGCTCTACAGCGCCGAGCGCTAATCATAAGGCCTTACAGGTAATGCCCAAGAACTGGACAGGGCGCTGCATTCCGTGCTATGTAATAAGATCTCCCATAAAGGGGACATGCAGAATTCCAGAGTAATCGTGAGTTCAAAATATCCTCGGGAAGTCGGAATCCGAGCCGGATTCCGAGTCTCGAGGCCGGAAGTGACGACATGCGCACTCCCGTCTCTCGAAAATCCGAGACAAAAGCTCGGGCAGCCCAGAGTGCCCTGAGATTCGGATTCAAGATGGCTGCCCAGTACAAAGACTGTAGGTGGTGCTGTGATATTTTACATTTTTAAGTACTTTAGTGCTGTTTGAGTCAACTTCGTAAGCTGTGTACACCGTACAACGTTATTGTAGTCGATAGATGTGTTGCTACGGTGAACGGCATACACTTGGAGCCGTTCATACTCCGAAAGAGCTAGCGCAAGAGCCACTTTCTTGGAGGCTTCCATCTTGGATCCGAGTTCGGCAAGTGGAATGCATCCGACTCTGTTTTCCCCGAGTTTTCAGCGGATGTGACGTTATTCTGAGTTCCGCGCTCCGACCTCCGATGATAATGGAACGCACAATAAGTCATTGAATTGAGATCAGGTGACAGTACCACCCCCAGACACCAGAGGGCAGAGTACCTATCAGGCTGTTACAATTTAACATGATGACTGATCCGCTCCAAACTCAAGGCTTAAGCAACACGCATACACACAGGCACACACACACACACACATACCACTGCCCCTACAAGTATAGGGTGAGAGTGTTTCTTTTTAGAGCAGAGCAGCAGACGGCGGTGTCCCACACACGAAAGTGACAACAGCTGAAGTGCAAGCCGTGCACACACATGTTCAGAGTACACGGGGACGTGGAGGACACAGATAAAGCTGTGACACTCTGGCCTCCAGCAAGGCACTGAGAGGGATGAGATGAAAAGATTAGGAACAAAAAAAACAAGAGGAGGAGCTATTCTCCCCTGTCAAAGGCGACAAGTGTGAGCCCAGGGAGCTCAGTGGCTGAAAAAAGAAAAAGAAAAAGCACTTATCCACATACGGGACACTGATTATATTACAAAGTAAATAAGATTCTTCCACACATTTTCATTAAGGCGTTAGGTACTTCCCGTTTCCCTGGAAAATGGAAAGAAAGAACGCACACACACACACACACACACACACACACACACACACACAAAAGGACCACGATGGTGGGGAGGACTCAGGCCCAGAAACACGGGCCTCTCAGACATCACCCTGCTGGTGAGCGAGGGGGGGGGCACACTCGCGCCTGCCCTGCCGCCATGTGGCTGAGGAGGACGCGCATGTCTGCAGAGTGGGGGAGGGGCTATAAACAATGCAGTGACATGCCGCTCCTACTCTCTCACGCACCACCACAATTCCCAAGGCAGTTTCAAGGGCGATATTAAAAAAAAAAAAAAAAAAACATAAAGCATGCAGCCCCCATCTAAATTCTCTCCTTCACCGAGACGATAGAAAAAAAACTTTCAGAGCTCTAACCTTGCATGCTGCAGTGTGCTAGGCTGCCGTCGTTTACCGCTCTACTTACACTCAGACAAGGGTGTGCTCGCCTGGCAAGGCTCCAGTTGTCACACGCTCCCTCCCCCCACCCTGCGTCTCCAATCAGGGACAGCCTCTATTCATCTCCAGCCAACCAGCGCTAACCTCTTTACCATACAGAGGCGGGGCCACACGCATTTCCACTTTTCTCTTATTTTAAAGAGGCAGACTTCCAAAACATCCACATTTCTGCGTGGGGCAGTATCTCAACAAAGCCACTGCAGTGTTTTTTTTTCCCAGGGGATATTTTTCAGTGACTCTAGGTGAGGGGCATTGAAGGAGATGAGCATTACTCAGCTCAGTTCTATCTAGCGGACAGGTAAAATGTGCAATAAATCACACCTGACAATGAGGCCCGTTTCCCCACATTCACAAGAGCTGACAGACCCTCGGCACGCTTGTTTCTTCCCCCGAATTTTCATTCACTTCAGAGGTAACGGCACTGTGAAACCTCGGACCGGAAACCGTGCACTGTAACTGTGCTAATAAGATTTGCAACAACACAAAAGAGTTTCCATGCAACCCAGAAACATAGATATCCTCTCCCAGGCAGCAAGTCTTACAGATAAACACAGAATAAACAAACGCCCAGGAGAAAGACAGCCAATAATTCACATGCCACATGAACTGCATTTTACCCAACATATTTCAGATTAAAGCTTTTGGCGTTTTGTACCGTCTCACTGACAGACAGAATAGTACGGGCTGCCGCCTGTTGTGAAAAGGGGAGATTGTGACTCTGCAATTATGCAGCTTTTCTGTTAGTTTGTCCTGCAGTGGCTGCGACTCCTTGACTGGTATTGGAGCCTCACATGACTGGCCGTCTTTGCTCAAAGACGCACCTTGAGCTCAGAAATGAGCTTTAGCACAGAGCAAGCACATAAGCAATATAGGGAACAGACTCCCTTTGTGTGCGAGTTATAACACAAGACCTATACTGTCTATAGGTCATTGCTAGTTGTGCACCCCCCCCACCCCCAAATAAAAAGTGTGTTCATACCTTGATTTTTTTCTGCACTTGCCTTATCTCCGCAACTCGTGAATATATGCATCCATCACCACATTCCACTGTGTTATTTCATGCCAATCTATGCCATGTTTCTGAATATAGTTGGTGTGACAAAGTCCCACTTGACTTGAAAAGTTACTGTTAATTAGCAGTACGTTCTACACATTAATAAAATGCAAAGAAAAAAATTGAAAATACTCCTAATTTCTGAACCTTCACATTTGATTAAATATATTTTACTAGCATATATATGTAATTCAAACAGACATACTGTATAATATTTAAGGTTACCACAAGTCAATGTTCACAGTCCATTTTTAAAACAAACTACCCACAATAGAAAATACACCAAATTGTGCAAACAAATGTAAGGATTAGAACAGGAAACTGCAGTGAAATGTTTTCTATAATACAAGTAAACATTTACATTACATGCAAAGTACTCATGCAATGTAGTGATTTCTCAATTTCTTACCTCCAGGCAACAAAACATTCGCAAGTGATTTTTTTTTATTCCACTTTTATTAGTCTAATTTAGGACTAGTTATAAGAAAATGTATCCTTTTTTTAATCAAAACCAAATGTTTCTTGGTAATAATGCAGGCACGGTCCCTATTACACAACGGGCCACCTAAGGATTCTGCTTACAGATTTAATTTACACTGTCCCGTTTCACTCCACTTAACTTCTTCCCTTCAAACAGATCACTGCTTATGAAACCCATTTTCCCAGATGGCCAGATGCTCCTTCACATGTTCAGAAGGAAATTCACGCCAGTACAACCTTTAAATTGCAGTTAACACTTATATCTTAATTGACACGTCACGACCACAGGATTGCTTCTGATTGCCCTCAAGTGCAGATGCCGCAGATTCACAGTCTGATACGTCCTCAATGCATGCAGTGAGCTGCGTCTTGCAGCTGCCCACAGAGCAAAGCAATTACTGACCTTCACAGATGCGATCCAGTCTTTGCCGCTTGACTTTATGCTTATCCATAAGGGCCACAGACCGGCGGTCTCCACCCGATCCGCCACAGCGCCGACCACTATGAAACTCTTCGGCACGTACCACTTCCCTGCCAGAGAAAGTACAAGTGGCATGAATCCGGAGAGACGGAGAGACAGAGATGCGAATCCCCCCCACCACAATAACAGTGTGTTACTCTGCCTAACGCACGCCGCGTTAATGATAGGACCATGCCGGAGAAATAGGGACCCGGCACGCTACAGCCTCCAGGACGCGACCCGAAAAGCACGCTGACGTTTCATTACGTCTCAGGGCACGCGGCTCCGGCAGTGTCCGGCCGTGTTCGGCAATTTTCGGCTGTATCCGGGGAGCTTCGGGGTCTAACTTCGGGACTGGATCAAACGCTGCCCCGAACGTCGGCCGGCGAAAGGAACACCCACGGCCCGGCCGGGCGAACCAGTCAACCGGTCGGCGCGTCAGAGAGCCATGCCCGCTTTCAAAGTGTCACGTAGCGAGCTGAAGCAGCGGTGCGCTTACCTCGTCAGCGGGCTCCGGGGGCCACCAAGGCGGGACGCGGCGCTGCGGGGGCCGCAGACGGAAGGCGGGTAGCGCCGGGCGCGGGCGCGGGGACGGGTACGGAGCCGAGCGAAGCCCCGCAGCTAACGCTAACCTAGGGTGCCAACCTCCGGGGCCGACTCTCGGCTACGAGGAGACCCGGCCTGGCTCGGCGCTTTCGGGACGCCGCGTATATGCGCTTCACTCGGATAGGCGGAGCGGCTCGGCCTCCGGGAGCGTCGGCGTGGGGGACTCGGTGGTCTTCACACTCTTTTGACGGCCATGAGAGGAGGAAAAGGCGGAGGGTCGGGTGAAAGGAAAGCGTCGGTTGGGCGGCGGTCGAGGAGCGCGTCTGGTCGAGGAAGGAGAGGAGCTCCTCCCGGGACGCGGCCGAGCCCGAGATGGGACAGCGCCCCCGTGCGGATTCCGCGGTACTGCACCCAGGACCCAGGCCCCGCGTCACGTACCGTGGCGCCCAGCGGAGCTTCTATCGGTCAGACATGACATCCAATCACAGTGTAGCTATGACATGCATCGGGGATGTTACATTTCGCGGCTGCAGGTATCGCGTGGCTGCGAGTTACGTAGCACCGCTGGCAACTGCAACACCCACAATGGCGTGAGATTCCCAGGTTTTTTTGTCGACCTGAAATGTCAATTTGTTTCAAGTTGACATCTGTTTTCTACAGTCATAATACTTTGCATGCCCGATGTCACCTTTTTTGGCAAAGCAAAATACGCTTTACCCTAGCTTGATGATTCCTCTGCTGTGCAGCTAACCGTGCACTCTGTCATGCATTACAGTTGCGGTCGTTCTCTTTTAGGTTATTTGGTCTCAGATTATGAATTTAGTATAACCCTATGAGATTTCATTTTAGCTAGAAAACCGTGCAGTGTTAAGTCAAATGTCAAACATGCTGCTAAACCCCTTGGCACAAAAATATAAATACACGACCGACCAAATTAATATGGGAAACCAATGTGTAAAAAGGCGTGAACAAATGCGGGAAATGTGAGTGTCACTCTTGAACCTTTGTGTTAATGTGACATGCGTCTTAAAATTCCTCTCAGATAGTGTGAGAAATGACAAAAGGAATTTACCCATAAAAGCATTGCAAATTTTATATATATATAATAAAAACCAGGCATAGTATAACCACCTATGAGAAACATGCAACAACACACTGATTTCTTTGTAAAATAATCTTCAATAAACTTTATTTGTACACAAACTGCAATTCTGCAACACATAAAAAAATCTCCAAAAAGACACCAACATCTCACCACTCCTCCCAGCTGGCACCTTGACAAATAAATAAAAATAAAAACAAATGTTATTAACCAAACAATCACTGTACAACACAACAGTACTTTGTGCCCTCAGAATACAACGGCAGCTCATTAAACCTTTCAAATACAGTGCATTAATTATCCATATTTTTTCCAGCAAAAAATGAGGTCATACAGATTAAGAAAACAGCAGAAAATATCAAATAACCCATAGAACACCTACAAGTTCCAATTTGTAGTACTCTGAAAACAAATCTGGTGTTTTCTTAAGGCTTATGCAGACTCCCAGGGGACATCAACAGAGGGTAAAAAGAACTGCAGAAATGGAAGTGTGCAATGTGCTACAGACTTCTCTTTACATTCACAACTGAAAACAAACAAAAAAAATTAGTATAAAAGAAAGAAAGTCTTTGCTACAAAAAGAAACCTCCAAAATCACACATTTAGGAGAGTGATGGGGGATAGACAGGAGGAAAGTGTGAAAGACTTGCTGCACGAAGCCAGGACAGTCTACCGCCATGATCCTCTTTGTCAGTTCGCGGTGGGATATTGGAGGACATCATACCCATTATACACTGCATGGGAACGTCGCGCATTTCCAGCACTCCGATTAGATAGCGTTGTGGCACCTGACTCCGGGTCACGGAATGGATTCCCTTGGAGGAACAACGAATGGGGCGACCTGCGTAAATTCTTCAGGATAATGTCACATTTTTTATTTTTTTTACATTTTTTTCAACCCTGCTTGTGTCCGCCTGAAGGGCAGCCGAGGTCCTGAGAGCCCTTCCAACGGGGAGGAAGTGGACCGAGGCGATGGAAGCCAAGCTTCAGATGCTGGCGATGGAGGACGGACGGACATCCCACAAAATGCATTAATTCTCCTCGATGAGTGTCAAGTCCAGGTCCGTACAGTCCCTCTCAAAAACACTCTGCTGTCCCCCTTCATTGCTACCTTTCGCTTCTTCTTCCTCCTCCTCCTCTTCCTCCTCCTCCCCCTCCTCCCCCTCCCCCTCCTCTTCACTCTCGCTCAGGGGCCCGATGCTGGTCCGCCCCAGCCCCTCTGCTGGGGAGAATGACCCGCGGAAGTCCCTCCAAAATGGCTCTGCGCCCCCATAGTCCTCGCCGTAGCCCAGCCTACCCTGCTCCATGAGGCTCAGCGGGTCGCTACTCCGAGTCTGCAGGAGAAATTAAAAAAAAAAAAAAAACATTATAAACACAGTTTCATTTTTAACTTAAAATGAAGTACAAGCTCTCATTTAGTGTCGTAACAGGTATGCATTCGACAGCTAGAAATGACTATTAAAATATCTGGCGGTTCTCTGCGAAAGCTGTAGTGCGAGACAGCTCTAACAACCCGAGTGATCTTGGACAAAGCACAGGGTGTGCTGGTGCTGGTGTTCTTGCATGCTGTGGTGCGTTGTGGGCACACGCGAGGCAGCGGTGCCATGATGCAGGGGTACAAAGCTGCTACCGAAACCGAGGTCCAGTTTGGTGGCTCCGCCCACCATCGCAAAAACACGAAAGGATGATATGTAATAATCATGCAAAAAAAAAAATAATTAATGACATGATGTCTGCTTCTCAGCAGCCGTCTTAGACTTTTGAGTTGTCACAAAGGTCATATGCAGCTAAAGGTTATGTACTGGTCCTTAAAACAAGTCTAACAGATGTTTCCTATATGTAGTTTATGTATATCTGTGCTGCTCTTGATTCTCAAATTAGTCAATCCGTCGTTATTTGCTCAAAACCTATAACAAGTAAAAATAACGAACACGATGCGTCATTTCATAGCGATTATACCATTTATAGCCATCACACGCACTTCAACATGGCTGGAATCTTGCAATTCACAAAACTATTAGTCAAAGGTTCCCCCAAAGGTTAAAGAAACTAATTTCAAAATGATTAAGAAGGTTTATTCGGGTGCAACATTTCTTAACAGTAGATTCAAATTTGAGATGGAACTTTGTACCTTCTTTAACATGTCAGATGGAACTTTGGAACATATGTTTTTCTCATGCCTTGTAACCAAAAGTTTCTGGGTGGGTATTAGAAAAGGAATCTCTTTTAGGATAAATGACATTCCACACTTTGATATTTCGCATATACTTTTTTTACATGGATAATTTGATCCCTAACATTTCGATGTAATTAACCTGCAGGACAGATACCATTACAGCAGGGGGCGCTAGATCCAATTAAAATCTAACACCAGCCCCAAAACCAACAACAGCTTATGAATTCTCTCTCACTACAACTTTTTCAGTTTAGTGTTATGAGCAACCCTGAGATCAGCTGTGGGTCATCAGAGACCAGGTAGCATAGGAAACCTGCTGAATACTAGTACTCCTGGATCAGGGCTGCCTACCCCTGCTGTAGCCTGAAATTTAGTAAACACTCACAAGAAAAGAAAAGAAAAAACAGCAAATACTGGGAAAACTGATTTAAGAACATTTAGGGAACCACAATATGATATGAAAAGTACTGAAAATGTATTGATAATGATTCCTATACACTAAAACTAGCTTTCAGAAAGTTTAATGTGTCAAAATCCAGGCCACAGGCATTAAGTAAATGGCTAAAGCAGGACTCCATTCTCACTACCCTCCATGGAGTACGACCTTCGATTTAAAACTTTTTATATCCATTAGGCACTCTTACTTCCCCTCATGCCTGGCCGTGGTTTTAACTCACTTACACTAAAGCTACATCAGAGTGGAGGGAGAATGGTCACATGGCGGAGTAGGGCTAGGGGAAGCCGTCTTTATTAAAGGGCAGAGGGTAATGCATTTCAGGCTTAAGGTCAACGCCGTTGGGCAGTAAAGCATTCTGGGAAATGTCACAATTTTATCAAAAACAATGCAATGCAACGACGCAATTCCATCAAAACAATTCTACACAAACTGCTGAGACTCACAGATCACGGCAATTAGTCTGGCTTGTGTCGTTCCCATTCACAAGAATAAAACACTTCAGAGCTAACGGACATCCTGTGCAAATCCAGATGCAGAATCACACCTTTTCACACGGCTTTGTCTTAAATCTGCTCTTACTGTATGTGTGACCTCACTCAGTACATCCCAATGGCAGTATTAGTTAGATTATATTCGTTTGATATGTTATGCTTAATCAAATGGGCAGCGATCTGGAGCCTGGGATACATTCTGGGACAGCGTGGCTGCACACAGCAGGACACACATAGTCTTACATTAGGGGGGACTGGGCGGACGCCACTATACACAGTGACTAAGACGACAAGCTGAATTTCACACAAGCAAGCAGAGCTGAGGGTGCAGACTGTATGCTGCCTTCCACTGTGCACAGATCTACACCGAGAGTCCAAACTGCTTTCTGTGCCACAAATCCACAGTGCTGTACTTGGAGTATGAAACCATGTCCTGTTTGTAGCACAACAGGCACCAGTCTGCTCACAGTCCTCTGTCTGCATAGAGCTCGGGAATGTGACGTCACGCCCCAGTGCATTATGGGCCGAATCGCCATATTGCGTGGCCACCTTTGTGCAGCAGGTTTGGCGGTAAAGCGAAGAGTCGAGCGATATACTTTATATATAAGAGGTATGTTCAAAAAGTTTTTAAAAAATTACAGCAAAAAATGCATCACTTTTCTACAGTCACCTTCTTTTGCGAAGAATGATTAAATTTTCCCAGCGTCGTACCAACTCACAACAGTATGGCAACTCTCGAATGTCAGTCCCCTCAGACCCCTCAGGCCTCAAACTCCAGGGCTCCGCAGGTGTGAGGTGACCACGCTATCCACGGACTTTATCCCTGTTCCCTTATTTAGCTCAGACTACCTTAAATCTGACAAGTTATCTGGCTAAGTGAGGAGTCCTGCTTCGTGGAACACCCCACCTTACCCCACCCCACCACCCTGGCCACTGGGAAGGAACAGTGCAGGCTGGGAGTCCACCGTAACTTCCTCGGCTGGGCTAAAGGTGTCCCCGGGCACTAACCTGCGTCATCTTGCTGAAGTCGAGCTCGGGCCGGGCGCAGGGCCTGGTCTCCGGGTCGCGGCGCCGCTTCAGGCCCGGCTTGCGCAGGAGCAGGTCGCAGGGCTGCGAGTGGCAGCGCGGGTGCTGCGGCGGCGTGGACCGGCGCAGCGAGCAGGGCGTGCTGCAGGCGGACGAGGGCGAGGGGGCCGCGGCTGAGGGGCGGGCGGCGGCCGAGGAGGCGCGGGGCGGGACCGGGCCCGGCGGCAGGAAGCGGGCCGCCGCCTCCAGGATGTGCACCGGCGAGAGAGAGAAGCGGCGGCCGGCGGCCGGCGGGGCCGAGAGGGCGGAGGGCGAGGAGGAGCAGGAGTGCGGGGGCGCGAAGAAACAGCAGCAGCCGCCAGCGGCGGCGGCAGCGGCATCTGCGGGGTCCCAGGGGAAGCCCCAGGGCAGCGGTGAGTCGGGGCTCAGCGCCAGGCTGTAGAAGGTGGGGCTGGAGGAGGAGTGCAGCGCCGGCTTGGGCGAGGCCCGCAGAGGACACGCCCCCCCCGCGCACTCCCCGCTTTGCCAGCGTCGCTTTACCGGCGTCCAGATCTTGGAGGCGCTGGGCCTCCAGGTTAGACGGCACTGGGCCAGGTCCTCGGGGACCGACAGCGAGCGGCAATGCCGCTTGGAGGGTGGCGGGGGGGCCGGCGGGACTGGGGGCAGAGGGGGGGCCGGGGGTGGGGCCAGGGGCGGGGCCGGAGCTGGAGCTCCGCCCAGGGGCGGGGCGCTCGCCGGGGGGCTGGGGACCACAAACTGCCGAGAGCCATCCCTCTCGGAGAGGGAGGCTGCAGGGGGGCCCAGAGGAACCGGGTTAGGGGGGAAACTGGAGCTGAGTGCCCCCTGCAGGCCAGGCTTGGGAGGAGGGCACAGCTGCCAATAGCTGCTTTCTGTGGGGGGGGGATTTAACACAAAAAAATAATACATTAGAATATGACAGAATTATTAGACAATTAAATGCAAATAAAAGTCATCTCAGGAAGTTATCATGCGTTCCTTTACTCTCGGGAGGTCGGGATACGAGTCAAATGACGAGCCTTGAGGCCGGAAGTGACGACATGCGCGCTCCCGTCTCCCCAAAAAACAGGACAAAAGCTCGGTGCAGCGCAGAGTACAC
>JAODKM010000046.1:5457879-5470074 GCA_026780845.1 Petrocephalus sullivani | reverse complement strand
GAACGGCATACGCTTGGAGCCGTTTGTACTCCGAAAGAGCGAGCGCAAGAGCCACTTTCTTGGAGGCTTCCATCTTGGATCTGAGTGCGGCAAATGGAATGCATGACACTGGGTTTTCCTCGGTTTTTCAGCGGAGGTGACGTCACTCCGCGCGCCGAGCTCCGATCTTCGAGAGTAAAGGAACGCACGATTAGTCTCTCAGTGGTCTCGCCCTTGCCCCCCCCGAAGCTCACCTGGCATCAATCCATATGTGGAACGGCAAACTCCGGGGCTGTCGGGGTCCACTGTACACTGGAAGACAGACAGAGTCACTGGACGGGAGACAGAGGACAGAGTGGGACAGGTGGAAGCGGGACAGGATTACTGAGCTGCACACGGCAAGCAGAGGGGCGGGGCCAGTGCCCGTGCAGGGGCGGGGCCAGTGCCCTGTAGGGGCGGGGCCAGTGCCCGTGCAGGGCACTGTACAGGATGCAGGCCCACCAATGGACTTATATTGCTGATTGAAACTGAAGCGCTATTTATACCTAGTATTAAATAATCCACCCTAAATATCGTAGCAACAGGCCTACAAAACACTCAGGATGACAGCGGCAAATTGCACTCACTTCTTAAGTTTATTTGTACTTTATGAGACTAAATAATAAGTAATATACACCAACACTAACTTTAGAAGGGCAAGTGCATAAAAAGTGACTCTGCAGCTGCTCAAAATTTTTCCAGATTTGTCTACAGGAAGTTTGGAGCAGCACAAAGGCAACAAGGACTCGGTAAACGGATACTTCTGTTTCAATTGCGTGATTCTACTACTGAATATATCACAGGGGGGTGATAATAAATGGAACATCCAGAATTATGCATCACCTAGTGTTTCGGTGGTGTGGTTGCACAACGACACACAAGTATGAATGCTCATAACCGCACAGGCCACTAGCGTACGGTTATAAAATCAGCCTTTCATAGTTCAAGGCGAGGTGGCATTGAATCATATATTCTCTCATGGAGGGTCCGAGGGCCATTATTTAAAATTAGTAATGATTGGTTACATCTGGCCTGTTTCTGCTGGGTGGGTACACAGCCTGCAGCCACACCCCTATATCTATCCATCCATCCATCCATCCCCTAGAGCTGGTTAGGGTCTCAGGGGACCTGAACTCAGACAGCACAGAGCACTGGGCTGGGGGAGCACCCTGTACAGGATGCAGGCCCATCACAGGGCATAGGGCTGGGGGGGCACCCTGTACAGGATGCTAGCCCATTACAGGGCACAGGGCTGGGGGGGGCACCCTGTACAGGATGCTAGCCCATTACAGGGCACAGGGCTGGGGGGGGCACCCTGTACGAGATGCAGGCCCATTACAGTGCACGAGGCTGGGGGGGGGGGCACCCTGGACACGATGCAAGCCCATCACAGGGCACAGGGCTAGGGGGGCACCCTGTACAGGATGCCGGCCCATCCCAGGACGCCCATATGCTCTTATGCACAATCACACACTACGGAAAATTCAGATGAGCTAGTCAGCCTAGTGCCATGACTTTGGACTGCAGGAGAAAACTTGAATGTCACAATCGTGAAAACTTGAAACTAGGTCATCCAATCACCCGGTCGATTCAAAAGGGCCAAAGACAACAAGTTCCAGACGGACACTTGTGGACACGCCAGCGGACGTACTCACCAGATCAGGAGAGAAAGCCCTGGGGTGCGTTTGGCTGTCCAGACTCGGGCTCTTGATGTGCTCGGCTACGAATGTTACCATGGCCAGGTGCTACGGAGCTAGGATGGGGGGGCGCCCGCGGCACCCATCCGTCCGTACACCTCAGTGTCTGTAGAGGAGAGACTCCACAGTTACCAATCGCCAGGCCACCAAGAGCGGAGGGCTCACATCAGGGCCATTACACCACCTGGGGGGGTGTGACGAGAAAGTAGGAGCCTCTGCACACATCCACACGGTAATAAAAGGGCAAATTGTAGTGTTTACACTTTTATGCAGTAGTTAATGACCCCGGGGCCAGTATGCCCCTTTTTGCAGCCTGGATTTTGGTTGGCCATCAAGGCAGTCAAACTCCATTATAGCCTTTTTACAGCATTAGTTTTACTGGCACAAACATACCTCTAATTACTCTATAATTAGCAGTGCATCACTCCACTGATTCTCTGACGTGCAGAATGGAAGAACTGAGTATTAATATTAAAGGAATTCACAACCTAGTAACAGACCAGACAGAAGGTGGAGTTATATTTGAAATCAAGTGGGAATAATAATAACAAGAAGAACAATAATAATGCTATTAGAATTGCCGGTGCTTAATTTGTAAACTCCGGAGGTTCCGCATGAAGTCCACGATGACATCATATATATGCGACTCTCTCGTTAACAATGCGCCATTAATCACTTAGACACGTGGCAGTACAATATTTCCTTTTCACACCTGTTAGTTGCATCAAACTTTTTTCTTGCTCCCTTTTGCGGTCCTTTGTATTAGCATTAGCATTAGCATCCGCGAACACTGCTCCTCTCCTCGCTGCTCCTCACTCAGGTTGCCTGGTTCATTTCTGCTCTGACCGGGTTCCGATGACTGCTGCTTTGCCAAAAAAAAAAAAAAAGAAAACATAAATAAATAAAAATACGTGCCTTATCGATTTTTAGTGGCTACAGTGGAAGTGGTTTTCACTTTCAAATCAGAAGTCAGAGAAGCGAAACCTATTAATTTAACCAGATACATGTCAAAAAAAAAATTAAAAAATCATACACAACACAAGAGATTATACACATACACTCGGCAAGATCCGGCACAGATTAAGCACCGAGTATCCCATCACCCCCAAAATGATAAGATATTTAAAGATTTCTCATCCGTAATTATAGACTGTAATTATTATTAAATTAGTCTAACAAATGTTTAAAGTAGGTGAAATCAATCTGCACATAACGATAAGCTACAATAATAAATAACACAAAACTTTATTGCCTTGTTATTATGATTTACTTTCTCAACAATACCAAAATAATTGATGTTTGAGGGAAAAGTATTTAAAAAGAATGTATTATGTAATATTGATTTCTACTCACAATATAAGGATTAACAAATTGCATTTTGCACCTAATTGAATCTTAACATAAAAAGAAGATGTGTTACTTATAAACACAATTTCACTAATTTCAGACTCACTAACCCAAGGAAGAAAAGGCTATATAAGCCATACTCACTTCATTTATCATGCAAATAACGGCTTATGTACCATGGTATAGTGATGCCCTTCATTAATTTGCACATTGCCTGTGGTTCTGTAGAACAATCCAAAATTACAAATATCTATAGTTTTATTAACCACATACTGTCTGGAGTAATTTGCAACCATGTCTTCATTGCACAAAATATTCAGAAAATACAAAGTGACCGTTTCCTCCTTTCTGAGAACGCTGTACCTGAAAAGCTGCAGGCCAAAACCCCAGAAGAGGCGAGAGCAATACGGTTTACAGTCTAACGCAGTCTAAGTGTTTTTTCCATATGGATCTACAGGTAGGGGAAGGACACGTTATGGGATGACAAAAGCAAAGCGAAGCTCACCCCCGCTTCTCATACGGACTACTCAATGGGGAAAAAGCCGAGCTGAGGTAAAGAGAAATAAAGATGCCCCAAAGCTGGAGCACTGATACAAAACAATATATATGTATGAGGCTACATAGATGGTGCTGGTGAGGATGGATGAATGAATGAAATTATTACTACTACTATTTGTTGTTGTTGTTATTATTATTGTTGACAGTGACAGCCCTACCTTATATTTACACATCCCCTGCTTTGATGCCACGCGGACAAAGCCAGGTAACCCGCGGGCATCGCACCGGACACGCGCCACCGCCGCGCGACGCCCCCGACACGTGACCTGGCGCGTCCCCACGCGCCCATACCCCGAGCCGGGTTTCGGCCCGGTGTGAATGGGACGCGATGCCCTCGCGGGGTTGCCTTGGCAACGGCACCTGGCAGGAGCGGGGCTGAAGCGCGCGCGGGGCCGAAGGAGGGGAACGGCCGCACGCGCACGGCCACCCCGAAAAGGCAGCGGCGAGGCGTGCCGCGGAGGATGCGCCCGGCGCACCGAGCCGTCGCCATGTTCCCGCGGCGAAGCCCTGCTGCCAGGATAAATATGGCTCGCCCGTCGTCGCTGGGTGTTTGTGTCAATAACGCGCTGCTATTTATAGACGGCCGCCGTATTAGCGGAGCCGACGGCTGCTCGCCACCGCGAAGCCCGTCCAAAGCAGACGTGACCTCAAACAAGCATTTTAAATAAAACCCTCCAGTCGTTAACTCAGTGTTAATATAAAAACAACTATGCGCCTAAAATGGGACCAAATCATATAACATGCACGTAAACATACAATAAATATAAACCAAGCATCTAGCTAGCCATAGGCTAGCTATTACCAGTTTAAAGGCCATCGCTATAAATACGTGATTTCACAATTTATCGTATATTTGCACACTCGGTGCACCAGCTACTGCCCCCCAAAAAACGTGACAAAATCGCAACATTTCAAAATGGCTTCAGTTAAATGCCTGGCTGGTTAGCTTGTGAGGGTTTGCATCAGCGCAGCCCTCGATACATGCGACTGATTACCAAGCGCGGTGGCCAGGCTGAAACGCATAGTCTGCTTTCTCAATCATCCGCTCGCACAATATTTACCTTGTCAGTCTCCTTTGCAGCGAAGAACACCGCCAAGCTACGTCCGCGGGCCTTAGACTAACCTTTAATGTTGCTAGTAAGGTAGCAGGTTAGCAGGGGATAAACCATCTGGGAGGCGCAACTGCAATGTATGGCTTTCCAGCGTTTGCACTTTAAGACATAACGAGACAATTGCGATTCATTATCGAGCCACCTAAACGTATTACAAAGGAAAAAAACGCATTCATCAGATATTTTGATTTGTACCGCTTGGAGGTATTTATATTTAATCCATCTGAGTGGCTGTGCGAGATGCGCTCTGCCCGTAAAAATTCATTCGTTCGCCCGACGTCTGAAATTCATAAACACATCGTAGGTGTTCCTGGAGGAGGGTGGGGGATATACATTATAATACATTATTGCCATTAAATAATCAGAGGATAGTGACACATTTCTTATTTTTATTCCAGTCATATTCTTATTTTATATTTATTCATTTGAAAATATGTGTCATATTACAAGGATAATTCCCTCACTGGGAAATTAAGAAACACCAGGGCTGTTTGAATGATGGGTAGTGTAGTTTGCAGAAAGCCGTAACGGAAAGTAGCAGCGATTTATTGTGCAAATTATTAATAAGCTCCTCGTGGTTTCATTACTACTTTAATGATCATAATGGAAAGGTTATATAAGCCAACGAAAGAAAGCTTTCCTGAGCAAAGTCCCACATGAACACATGGTGGCAGGGTGGACCTACTTTCGGATATAAAATTATATGGGAGGGTGAAATAACGGTTAACGTTTTATTTGAAGTGTTATTCAAATCTCCACTAGTTCTCAGTTATATTCATATTACAACCACCTTTGTAATCTACCTCATGTAATCAATGGTAACAAATTTAACTGCTGAAGGGTTATACTCCAGTTGTTTTACATTTCAACTATTTTTTCTATATTAATCCAGGTGAAACGGCATGACCCCTAAGAAGGTGGGAACAGAATTAGATACAGAAGGCCACTGTTATTTTCTGTTCAAACTAAAACTTTCGTAGCATACAGATAATTCGGGGGATTTCCTCATACCCTTTGCTTACCGTTCAAAACACTTAACCTGACGTTAACAAGAGTTGCGTGTCTGTGTGGGTAGCACAGATTTTTCCATCCAAAACAAGAACAAAATACAGCAAGTTTGAAGACAAAAAGTCAAACCAATGGCAATATCATACATGTGTTATGAGAGTTGCATGTGTTGTGATAAATTTAGATTCCTGTATTGTCTTACAGACCAACATGCAATTATTGTTTTGTTCCTTGCAACCCAGTAAAAATAATAAGCACACGATCAACAGATGTTTTACGAGAAGTGGCGCGACAGTTAAAAAAAAACGACCTTAATCATTCATCCATCATACATCTGCTTATTCTGCATATGGTCACTGGGGCACCAGAAGCCTGAAACCTATCACAGACAACAATGGGCACAAGGCAAAGCAATTTGACTTGGAGTGACCAGATAATCTGTTAGGGAGGGACTTTGATCTACAGTAGGACAGGGTTTGTAAACTATCATTTAAACGACTTGGATTTCACCTAAGCACTGAATCCGAAGCACTGCGTGCTGATTGGTCAGTCTCCTATAATCATGCACGTGTCACTAATGTTAATGTGAAACAGCTGGATGAGTCTTTCAATCAATCAAACAAACCTGTCAACACTCAAGAGAAACTGAAATGTTTACACTACTGTGAGAGCGAAAGACAAAATTTTCCACTAATTTTTTTATGCTCTATATATCAGCTGTATTTTTATGCATCTGTAGTCCACAAACAGTAACGCAATTTTGGTAGATTATTTTAAAAAGCAATCTGATCATTTTTATTTTTCGCTCACTAATAACAAGTAAAAATAAGTGAAATAAACAAGAACAAAAACACCACAAAAAACCTCACCAAAACAGTGTGGTGGTATATGTGCAGACTACCACAGGTGCACTAGTACTACACTAGTGAATTGGTCTTCACCACGATTAATCAGACACACCACCTTGTCACGGAGTTTTGATGTCTGCAAAACTAGCAGAACATGGCAGGAAGAAGAAAAATACCACATGAAAGTCTTTGAGTTTATATTTATCAGAACAGAGGAAGGGAGGTTCATCAAAGTGATATCGGTAAATTAATTGTAACTATCTGCAGACAATGACGTGTCAGCATCAAAATGCTGCACATTAGTGCTGTGTGTGTTTCACTATGAGTACTGATTGGCGGGGGAGGGGGCACATGGTTGAGTTCACATCTCTTTATTTTTAAATTCTCTACTTATCAGGCACCCCAGTGTCAGATCCTTTTTATTTTTCTGTAACCAGGAGATTATATACCTCAGTTATTGGTCAGCAGAAGCCAGGCTGATAACAATCTAGCAGTCTTGTTTATGTGACTCATATTTCTAATAATATAAAATATCCAATGGCCAATATGTAGCATTTTATGTACTGATCCATAATCCCCACCATTTTGGTTGGTTAATGTTTAGGCCTAAGCCCTAATTATGTTTGAGTATGATTGACCCACTTGCTACTTCCACAGCCCAAAAAATTAGCCAAACACTATTACAGAGCTAGAATAATCTTAATTACATTGCAAATGTTATGTTTAAGGGCTAGAAAGCTTAAATTCAGCTTAAATTAAACAGGAAAAAGAAAAAAATCAGCTGGTAAAATGTATAATATATTATTATGGTACATAAACTAAAGAAAAGCTACGTAAGATGCATGTAAGATGCGGGTTTTATATAATATAATATAAAATGCAGTTGACAAGAAAGCGTTGAAGGAGTTGCAGTAATAATTAATATTATAATACACAAAAAATATGAGCCTCATAAAGTTCACTGGAACATGATAAATATTTAGAATGTAATCAGGATAATTAAATGTATCATTTCTTCGAGACGTGTGCCTGTTTCCAGTCCGCTCTATGACGTCACATCCGGCGCACATTCTCGAGCCCAGTCAGGTGCGGCTGACCAATCGCGACGCGCGTCCTGCGCTGCTACCAATATGGCGTCCGGCAGTGGGGTAAGTTTTCTGTGTGCTGTCGTGTATTTTTGCCCTTTAATTTTCGAATTATTTTGCTAATATGTGTATTATTATGCGAAATTCGGAAGCGGGAGTTCCTTTGCATTTATCTTCATAACGAGCAGCGAGTCGTTTTTGGACAGAGACAGTAGACAAAGGCTGTAGAATAAGCTCTACTCTCTAAACAATGTCGGTAACGCGGATAGTGGTTAGATAATTGGGCTTATCATTTCATATTTATAAAACTTGTCATGTTTAGGGATCTACTTAATTAGTTGCATATTTTAAAAAGCTAGTGTTAATGGAAAAGAAGTTATTTATGAATGGGGGTTTTTCGGCTCTGCGTTGAAATTGACAGCAACGAAGAAGTTTTAATGTTTGTCTTTGCACAAGAATAAGAACGACTTTCGGAGAAAGTGGGATAAAGATGAGTACGAGCAGCTGGCCCAGAAGCGGCTCACGGAGGAGCGGGAGAAGAAGGATGGTGAGTAGGGTTGCCGGTTTGGGTACTTCTCTGACGTCACTGTAGCCGGGTGTTTTTTGTGGGGGGGAATGAATGTATAACCAATTCTGTAATTTTTTATATATATTTTTTTTAAATAAAAATTTTGCCTCTCTTAAGATATCTCTTCAGACTTCAGATATGGAGCAACCCCATATCTTTTGTTCTGTTAACTTCAAGCGTCATAAATTGCCATAACCCACCCACCCAACTTCTGCAGGAAAACCTGCTCCCCCCGTCAAGCGGGAGCTCCTGCGCCACAGGGACTACAAAGTTGACCTGGAGTCCAAGCTGGGGAAGACAATCGTCATCACAAAGACGACGCCACAGGCTGAAATGGGCGGGTACGTGGGGGGTTGGGGGGGGTAACATAGGAGTAACATCTTGCTTCGTTGTTGTAGTAGAAAGTGTTGTAGCTGACATGTGGCCATATATTACATTCAGGGTTTTGCTCCTAATAGGCTGCTTGTAACCCCTCTTGGAATCCAGACATGCTTGTAGAATAGTAGTGATGCACAGCTTACATTCCTGCACTCTTGTGTCCATCCAGGTACTACTGTAACGTCTGTGATTGTGTCGTGAAGGATTCCATCAACTTCCTAGATCACATCAACGGCAAAAAGCGTGAGTGTGACAACAACTGGGTGACATCTTACTGTCACCCATATTGGGGACTTTACTTTCCAAAGTACAGCCATTTCATGATGCTTCCAGTGGGCAATTTTAAAGGGTGCCATGATTCAGCAAGTGTGGAGGGTCGAATGAGCGAGAGAGAGGTGGGGGGGGAACCAAAGCCTCATAAATGAGGCAGTGTTGTCTTTGACAGTTGCTATAAGAAAGTGTATAGGTAGCCATGTTTAAATGTGCTTTTACAAGTAAAATTCATGGGGTCCAGGGCATAGGTGAGGCTGTGCTTATGACCTCCTCTGTTCCGCCGTAGACCAAAGAAACCTGGGAATGTCCATGCGCATTGAGCGCTCCTCGCTGGACCAGGTTAAGAAGCGTTTTGAGGTCAATAAGAAAAAGCTGGAGGAGAAACAGAAGGAGTATGACTTTGAGGAGCGCATGAAGGAGCTAAGGGAGGAGGTGGGTGATGCAGGACCTTCGCGATCGCATTAGCATTTATGAAAGGTGCTCAGTAATCAGTGCCAAGGTAAATTCAGCTGAGAGTTTTCATATATAATAAGTTCTTCCTGCTTTTCTCTCGTGGTCGTAGGAGGAGAAGGCAAAGGCCTACAAGAAGGAGAAGCAGAAGGAGAAGAAGCGAAAGGCAGAGGAGGACCTCACCTTCGAGGAGGACGACGAGATGGCCGCCGTAATGGGCTTTTCTGGCTTTGGCTCTTCCAAAAAGGGCCCCTGATGCGGCAGGGTTCGTGCGCAGGACTGGGGCCCCTGAGTTTCAGCCCTCAGACGCCCCCCCCCCCCCCCCCTTTCGGATTTTAAGAGGGAAGCGACAGACGGCCCCTTCTCGGGGACCTGTGGCTTTTCATCACTTCCTCTGCTGACTCCCCACGACTGCTGTGTCACATAAGGGGCTTACAGCCTTGGTTCCGGGCACTGGTTAAAAAGCACGGGAAGGGTTTTTTTTATTATTATCTAAAGAAGAATATGTTAAGTTGGCTGTGTGAGCAGCCAACGGTCTGTGGGTTGAGGTCTTGTTTTTATAAATCGAGAGTGACTGTCCTCGTCACGCTTAGCATTTTTTCTTCGTCCTTAGACCGGCTTAGGATCGTGGCATGTATAGCATAACAAGTGTGCAAGGGAGCCTCTGTTTCCTGTGTTCCTTGTTGGATCGAGGGAAGTTTGATTTAATAAATAGTGGGACATTTGTGCAAGGTCTCTGCCTTTTCTCTCACTGTCGGAAAGTGCATGGGCATTCTTAGTGTATTATGAATGTCATCGTTTTCCCTCATCGGTATGAAAAATAGTTAATTCCCAGGGTTATTTTGGTGGGTGCAATACGAACATTTCTCCAGTGCATTCAAGATAGCAGCACAGTTGGTTAACTGCTAGGAAATAGACCCAATAGATCCTGTCTGCTTATGGTGAGCTTGGCAGGATACACCTGATTGTTTACATGTCAATGGCTGTATATCATGCCTGGTCAGTACTGACATTCAATCTACATCTATTCTTTGCCTGAAACATTTTAGGTTGTGATGATGAACTCTTGGTAAATTTCTCACTTTTTTTCTATTTCTGCACATAATGTGCCATACTGTGCACAGAAAGTTGAGTAGAGCCATTTGCTGATAGCTTGCTTTTTTTATTCAGTATGTAGATTAGAGTTTCTCTTGGTACCCAGTTCAAGTTAGCAAGGTGCAGAGCTCATTAGGGAAACCAAATGGCTGTGCTGTATCTAATAGAAGCTGAAGTTAGTTGTAATTTCTGGTAATGGGTTTATCCAAATTTGTTCGGGCCTGGCAGACGTATTGCTTAAATCGGGCCTTAAATCTGAGTCTGCTTGGAGGAGAGAAATGTTTCATGTTTTTTTTTAAAGTGATACCCTACCAGACACTTTCATCCAAAAAGGCATACATCCAAGAAAGCAGAATCTAGCACCTGTTTGCCGCTGCATAGGGACTGCAATCACTTGTACTATATACATTAACATTTATTTTTGTCCATTTGACTCCTCTGCCGGCACCTGGAGAATGGGCTCCTCCTTTGGGTCTGGTTCCTGCCAAGGTTTCTTCCTTCTGTGGAGTTTTTCCGTACCACTGTGTGTGTATATATATTAGGGCTGTCAAAAATGACGCATTAACGTGGATTAATCCAGCATCGTGATTAATCTGATTAAAAATATTAATGCATTTAACCCATCTGCAGCGCAGAATGACTCAAAATCCCTGAAATGCAGCGTTGAGGTAAGTACAGGTAAGAATTGGTTGGCAACGCTGCATTTCAGGGATTTCAGAGACAGCCCTTATATATATATATATAAAATTGCACTGCATTTCATTAGAGCAGCAAATGGGGTGACCAACTCCATAGTGATGCCTGTGGATTGATGGATGGGATGTCGTAAAGGATCCTGTGGGTGTAATGGCCAGGTGTCCCAATACTTTTGTATATAATCGGCTAAGACGCCACATCAGGAAAGAGGAGACGGACAATGTCAGACAATCTTTGCAGCTGGGTTCCTGTGTCTTTCAATAATAAACCCTTTCGCTTTGCTCTTCTACCTGGCAAAGGTGAAAGGAGAACCATCAGCAACGAACAGTAACTTAACGGGTTAAAACTGGCTCTGAACTTAGGACTGATGGCCATGTTGAGGTAAGTAGAACTTATAGGGACTGATTCAAGTGGTTTAAAAGTAGGCTGCTGGATGTGAAAGGTCAGTCTAAACTCCCCCATAAAAACGGGCACTTTATAACCTGATATTTTAGAAGTTCATATAGCAGGATTGGAGGCTCTTAATTTGGTTCCCACCCAGTGATAAGGAATTATGAAAAACACCATAGATTTCAATATGACAATAAAAATGTTTATTCGTGTGAGACTAAAGTTCTGTTCATAAATGCTGTTCACTATTGCCTGCATGCTACCCGAAACCACAGGCCCCCCCCAGGTGAGAGAATGGTGAGCAAAAATGTAATGGTGCCTGCAGGAAGCTGGTCAGGGTGGCAACTACGAAAGAGGAGAGATAAACTAACCTCAGCCCAGTGTGACCCAGGCTGATAACCTGGTAGAGCTGGAACTTATGGACCGTGACTAGCAGTCCAGCTCGGCGTTTTGCTGAGTGATTATATATATTAAGAAATTTTCATGTTTGCCTATTCTGTTCACATCTGAAAAAAAGGGGAAATGACTAAACTTATGAAATCGCTTATCGATTCACTGCCCCCTCTCCCCCCCCCCCCCCCCCCCCCCCTCCTCCCCCCCTCCCCTCCCCCCCCCTCCCCTCTTTTCCTCGCCTCCCGTCCACCCCCTCTTTTGCCTTATATACGTTTCCGT
>JAODKM010000046.1:5442483-5455662 GCA_026780845.1 Petrocephalus sullivani | reverse complement strand
TGAAAAAAAGGGGGTAGTAACCGAACGTTGGAAAGGGGTTTTGGGTTCACGGCCCACCCCCCCCCCCCCCAGCTGTTTTACCAGTAAAAATTTGTATGATGTAAACCGGTCTATGGACCTCATAAGGTTGGGAACCTTTATGCGAGAGGACAGACTTGGCTTAAGATCCCCACGCAGTGATGCCTCGTACTGGCAGCGGACAGCCTTAGGACAGGAGTGGTCACGTCAAGGGATAAGAAAGAAGAGTGCAAAAACAAACCGAAACGCCATGGTGAGACAGACAAGCGTGCAGACTCAGCAGAGTGTGACCCCGATCGGCCTGAAGTGAAACACTCTAACCTCCGGAGAGGGACTTTTCCATAACTGGGTTAGAAAAAATGAGTCATTAAAAGGGCTTGTCACTTTATTTTCATGTTCTTTCTGTGTTTGCCTGCCCCCAGAACCTGCACTGGATCTGCACTGAATCTGCCCTGGGAAAATGAATGGATTGATGGTCGCCTGCTCGAATGCTGAACAGTTTGGCTCCTCCCACTCCAACACTGGAATTCTTTTCAACTCTATACTGGAATTGCAGTGCGGGGGGGTGGGGCAGGAGAGTCAGTGTTCCTCATGTGGACGGGCCTGTTGAAATAATTTCGTCCCTGGCACATGAGTTACGCACACCAGCCCTGTGATTTTTTTAAATGCATATGAATGTCATGTTTAGATTATTATATTGCCATAATTTAATTTAATATTTATTTTTTATTTGTCACTGTTTTCTTGCCCTGTGACAGATGAGATCGTAATCTGTGTCCGCATGACCCATGGATTATACAGCAAGAAAAAGTGACAATAAACATAGTTTGACTTTGATAATGACTTACCAAAAATATATAGTCAGTTCTCCTGGTAATTGCACAAAAACTGGTCACAGAAAGCAGGTTTTCTTTGACGGTTATGGTCTCTGTATCTGTTGCGAAATGCATTTGCTTCAACCTACACTCGCGATGGAAGAAACAGTGCAGGCTACAAAGAAAGGTCGCCGGAGCCGACGCGTGCGCAAGGACACCCATCGGCAGCCCCGCAGTTTTCCGAAACTGCCCACGGCGGCCGGCGTTATCACACGGATGCACGCGTGTTGATCTGCTACTGCATGGTATGCGCAGCTGACCAAGCACTCCAAAATTAGCACGTGGACATGGCAGAGGAACTTTCACTGCCTGAACACTGTGATACCACGTTGGTCTGAAAAAAAAAATATTTTTGGAGCTAAAAGGATGTAAAGTGTGAACCTCTTTAAATTTTTGTGTCTAAATATTGTAACTCAAAAAAAAAAACATTGAACTAGTGGAGATGTCACCTTCCTATCAAGGCCATCTTGAAACGCACACATCGAGGAGACTAGGGCATGAAGAAGACATCCTGACTCACTCTGACCGTGCATTTCACAAACACTTCTGGACAAGGGTTGGACTGCCGCCCAATGTTTTAGTTAAATTGCTTGGTGGTGGTGGGGAGCCCAGGGAGATCCAGGATAGGGGAGTACTGTGTGCAAAATGGGAAATCTTGCCTTCCTAATTTCATGCATGTCTTATATGTATTAATATTACATTTTGTCATAGTAGGCAGTGGCATAGAAACCAGGAGGATGGGGGACAGGTCGTGTTCCCCTCAAATATTTAATTTCACTTGATGAGTCCCCCACACTAAACTGACTTTATATTTAAAGCATTATATTGTACCCCCCCCCCGATACCAACCATTTCCCTACACAAATGTGGACCGTTTGGTAGGCTGCTGTTTTGAGTGGATGCCATGGTGGACTATATTGCAATTCCTTGGTGTATAAACGGAATAGAGAATGCTGAGTGAGCAAACAGCAGGGATCCAGTGGCTAAGAATGGGAAGGTGTATAAAACGGGCGATTTTGCTGCCAGTGGTGGCTGGGCTCCCAGTGCGTCCTCTGCTGCATGTGTGAGACCCTATTCCATCTCTGTCTGAGTGTCTGAAATAAAAACGTCAATCGCACTTATGCATTTTTCTCCAGCAACGAAAGCCCTCATGTGCTAAAGTTTGCACTGCTTGCCAAGGTGAATATATTAACCTGGTGTGTTTCCATCCATCCGAATATCAGAGTTAAGCATCGATAAACTCATATAAACAGCTTGTAATGTGATTTCTGTTACACCAGCCCATACTTCCTCTTTCTGGCAACACTGTCATCAACAGGAAGCCTAGGAGGAAATGAGATCTTTCTTCTTTTCAGAATCGTCTGCCAGCTCGAGTCCATCCATGCCCCATCTCGACCGACTCTTCCTCCGTGTCCGCCCCGTCCCCGGGCCCGACTTTACGACCATCCTCGCCTGCTGATGGACGTCATCGCTCTCGGCACCCACTCTCCATCACTGCTGGAATTATTTCGCAAGAAGAAACTTTTAAAATAACTCCACTCCTGCTATGCGTTTTTATCTGCGACTCGTTTGATACACGTTATGTTGTAACCGTTTCTCTTTAAGTACGTCGCTCCAGGATGACACCGGCATTCTTTCTTGCTTAGGTTACGGTTCCTCTTCTCAGGAGCATAGCGCAGGAACAGCCGAGGGCGTACCAGCTTCAAACGAGGAACCATTTCCTACGAGGCCTCCGGCGGCAGCCATGCTGGCCAGCGTATAAATGAATACTATATAGAAAGCTGTGTTATTTTCAATCGTTTTTCCCACAAGGATAATTCAAGAACACTCATCTCGGGGCTAGAATCTTAATATACCTTAATATACCGGCGTTAGAATGAGTTTTGACCCAGTTCCCTCCAAGGCGGAGGTTATGAGCTGGAACCCGCCGCGGCTGGCAGACTACTTACGGAAGGTAAGCACTCATTGTGTTTCTGACTCAGTTCGGTCAATGTGCTTGGGCCACACTGAAGGAATAATGTGCTTTGGTTGTGCCCTCGAATCTTTACGTCGTTTGGTTTGGCCGTTGAGTCCAGACAGGACTCAGTGAGGAATACAGAAGCCTGCTGTATCTTAGGCTCTTTGTGTCATTCATTTAGATGTGCATGGCTAGGTACACCCAGACGAGGAGTCGGCATCTGCGCGCTTGACATTCTCCTTTCTCAGGAACAGAACTTCTCCCAAATTTACATTTTATGTGCGCTGCCTTTGTATGCTAACACTGATCACGCAGCACCTCAGATGTGACTGCTAGCCGCAAAAACAATTTAATTGCTTTGTGTCACAGAGCTTTCAGGGTGAAATGGAACATTTTTGAGTCCCTGGTGCCTTCGGAACCTCACCACATTCAACTGTGGGCAGATAAAAATGCAGGATTCAAAAGAGAAAGAAATAATGACAGCGTGATAATTTCACACAACATGACCCCAAGAGTAACCTGGAATGTTGCTTCGGGAAGTTGCCAAAGAGAAACTCATTATTTATTTCTGGTTTAGCAATGCATCGTGTAGCCAGATGGATAATTAAATGTGAGCCAGGTACTGCTTTCGTCAGAGACACATTTTAATGTTTTTCTGCCAAAGCAGGTGTCGGTTTAGAGCTTTAACAATTCAGGTTATTAGAACTTAGCGTGGTTATCATGCTAACACTGTAACAATATGTCAAATGATTAAATTAATTGTTATTATGCATTAACGTTAAACCATTAATTTAAACATCTACCTCTTAAGATGCGTTTTAAATTTAGCTATATGTCTGTAATGGTTATATTTGAAGTATATTTACAGTATATTCCAGGTGAGTCACTTCTTAGAGAACACATTTTGTCATTTTTTGGTCTCATGAGACCCACCCTGTCTTCCAAGTTCCAGCTTAGTGGAAAACACATGTGGTACCGCGCAAGAGGCACAGCGCGGATTTTACCTTTCTGTCTCCACAGGCCAATCTGACTGGCTGTGACAAAGTCGTCATGAAGTACAGCATGAACGGCCCGCGGTTCCTGGTGAGTGTGCACAGGCCAGCCGCCGGGTCTCACCTTCACCCAGCGCCACCATGTCCCACACTTATAACCCGTCTGCGTCATGCATGTCTGCTGAGTGATTAGTGAGGAACATAGCAGATCGGAGGAGACCAAACTCTACTGATCCATCGCCGGGGGGTTAAGTTGTCTAGAAGCATTGCAAAAAACATGCCCCACCCACCACAAAGACAGACACAAAGAAATTAATTATTAAACATATATCAAGAATGATCAAGAATATATCTAGTTTGTCACACATGTACAATGAAATTGTATCATGAAGCTCGTGGTACAACTGAGGTAGAGATATTGTGATAGAAGATGGAAGGTGTGTTATGCGCTGGTGGAGCACTGATGGGTCAAAGAGAGTTGAGTTAGAGGCGTTTTTAGGCAAGACAGAAGAACCAGAGTAGAACATCTAGGAAACCTCTCCAAAGCTTCTGGCCTCTTCACTTTCTCATTCTCACAGTTGAGCCTGCTGTGGGGATAGGGCCAGAGCAGTGTTTCCCAATCTGGTCCACCTGGACCTGCAGACAGTCCATGTTTTTGCTCCCTCCCTCCCGGAGCAAAAATGCAGACCGTCTGGGAGTCGCCGAGGGCTGGATTGGGAAACACTGTGCTAAAGGGTTAGACTCCAGGCTTGTGTCTTGGGCCAATGCTGCAAAGGCCCAGCAGCCGGGATAATGGCGGCCCTGTTGTGAACAGCATGTGACATTCTTCTCTCTTCTAGAACATGTCTGACAATGACCTGCAGAAATTTCCCAAACTTCATGCGCCGTAAGTATCGACAGAGGCGGGAGAGGAATAATAATAATAATAATAATAAATCACATTTATTTAGCAGAAGGGGGGCAGACGTAGACAGTAGGTGCCCAGGATCTTTTAGTGTCTGACATGATGCTAAACCGTGTTACGTGGAGGTCTGGCTCCAGGTGGCTTCCCCAGGCTGCAAGATAGCTAGCGCTACCATGTCTGTTTCACAACAAAAGCAGTGAAACATTAAAAGTGGTGTAAATAACTAATGTCACAGAATGCAATCGGAGGTATTCCTGCTCTTTTTTTCACTTGCACTTTGACAACCCCCTACTGAAATGGCGCCCTAGGCAGCCGCCTGTCTCGCTCATAGGGCGGGCCAGCTGGCCTTGGACTTCTGAATGTGATTCTAGGCAGAAAGGTGAGCATGCATGGAAGACAGAAGCCAGAGAGTAACTGCTTTGTTTTTTAATAAAATTAGACATTTTAATGACAGGAGGTGAGTGCGTTCGGTGCATCAACCATATTAAAGCATTAAATAACAGGGCCTGTTAACAGGGCACGAGAGAAACTGATATTGTTCTGTACATCAGGCTGGTTCTTAGCTGACTTTCAAGGCAGAACAAGCACTCAGGGGTCTTTAAATTATAGGAGTACTGGAGCCGCTGCTGAACGATGGAAGACAAATGGGGCGAGGCATCTAACGTTAGAGAGATGTTCAGATAACGTGTAGGATATGAGAGAGGACTGGGTTTATGCAGAAGTCTAGCAGAACCCTAGCCGCTGATTGAACCTAATGGAAAATTGGCATCACAAGAGAACTGCCAGGCAATGGAAGCACTCTGATTCAAAGGCTGTCGAAAATGAAGAAATATTCAAGTGCCGCCGAGCCTTATTTTAACAAGTTAATTTTAGAATGGGGGAGGCAGAGAAAGCAGGCAGGAACAGCGATGCGGTCACATCCACCACATCCTGCCGTCAGTGAGCCCCCTCCCTCCCTCCTCCGACCAAACACAGTTTTAACCCCCAATCAGAGGCCCCGAAAAAAGCCATATGACATACTCTGAGCGAATGGCGTGCTGAGCATCTCGCCGTCGCCCTCTGCAGGCTAGTGACCAAGATCTGCCGTGAAATCAACAAAAAGGAGGAGAAGAGAGGATTCTTCAATAAGAAGTGAGTGTGCCTCCAAGCCCGCCTCACGTGAAGTGCTGTTCTCTGATAAACACCAACATAAATATCGTGGGATTTTCCCCCTTGCAGGCCATCACCACAGAAGTACCACGAGCAAGGTAATATGCACGGCCCGGATTATTGGTTGCCAGGGCGACCACATCCTGGTGCTTTGTTGGTGACTGTCTCCTGAGGCAGAAGGTCAGATTGTGCAAATACTTTTTTTTTTGTTGCAGAGTCTGAACAAGAAAATCAAGGCTGGGACTCTGAAGAATTCGTAAGTCTGATAGTGTGGTCATCTGCCCCCCCCCAATCTCATCCTCGTGATCCATTGCCCTGCCTCCTTTCCAAATGTCCCCTCTAGCCCAAAATCATCATCGCCTCTGTCTCCCCCTCCCACCCACTCAGGACCCGAGCGATGATGACTACGAGAGCCCTGATGGGGAGGACGACGTGGATGGGGGGGATTACGAGTCCCCGGATGACAATGATCACGGCGCGGCAGGCGGCGATAGCGATAACGACTACGAGCCACCGCCCTCCGACCGGCCTGAAGACATTCCCCTGCAGATCTGTCCCGCCAAGCCCATGGGAGATAGTGACTACATAGGTAATCAGGGTAACATTCCCCACGCTCCCCCAAGAGCAGTTCCCGAGCTCCTCTTCTACTGACAGTTACATAAAGCTGGTCCATTTTTCTACAATTTTGATCTTTTATTACCCATCTGTAAATGTTTGCAGTAGAGAATTAGGTTATGCGTCCTGCTCAATGGTGCTGGCATCTTGGAAACACAACCTAGAGTCAATGTATTCAACCACTGGACAAGTGTTTCCCAATCTGGTCATCGGGGACCATACCTTGCATAAAAAAAAACATACAGAAAAAGGGCATGACACAGCTGCAACGGTTAGCGCGCGAACTACACAGAGGAAGGAAGTGCATGAACAGTTGGTCCATGTTTTTGCTCCTTCTAAGCTCTCTGCCAGACATTCCACATTTTTGCTCCCTCCCAACTCCTGGCAGGAGCAAAAATGTGGGCTGACTTTGGGTTCCCAAGGGCCATAAGGCTAAAAGTTACAGACTCCAGTCTTTGTAAAGGAATGAGCTTACAGTAGTTTAACGCTGCAGCCTGTGTGGTTTTAGCTCAGAGCACTACCCCTGGAGGGTTTAGTTGCACCTTTGTGAGCTTGCAATTTTTCGGAGGCGTAAGAAGTAGCAACCTAATTGCATGCGCGTGTGTGCGTGCTTGTGTGTGGATTTCTTGGCAGATAACAACCGGAATCGGCAGACATCAGTGAAGCCATCTCCGAGCCAGCCCCCGGCCCCCCCGGAGCGCCCCGGCACCAGCCTGCACCCACCTTCCCACGCCCGTGTACGTGGTCTTTCTCTCGCCCATTTAATTTTCCACTGCGGTTTTTTGGCTGCCCTCTTTTCCGGTTCTGACTTCCTGTCTATATCCTCAGGTCAAAAGTCGGCATTTATTTTGTTCCGATTGTGTTTTTTAATACAGCAGGTTTCTCCCAGGTGTGAGCAGTCCCCACAGAGACCATTCAGGCCTGGTGGTAAACGTAAGGACACACATTTCTATTTTAACTTCTACTGGGCATCACAGAGGTAGCACAGCTGTTAGCACTGATGCCTCATACCACTGGGACCAGGGTTTGAGTCTCTGCCCTGGCTCTAGAGTTTGAATGTTCTCCCCGTATCATTGTGGGCTTCCCCCCCCCCCACAGTCCAAAAACTGTTTTTGGGTGAGTTGGAGTTGCCAAATTGAATGAATGAATGCCTTTATTGTCATTGCACAAGGTAAAGAGAAATTGGAAGACTGTCCTTGTCGGTGCAAGAAAGAGAGCGAGTCAAAGGATAGAGATACAGAAAAAATAAGACAAATAGAATATAAAAGAAACAGAAAACAAAATAAAAATAAGTAAATAAAATATGAAATTGCATGTAAAAAAATGTAAAAAAAAAGACAAAAAGTAAGTTTAAATAAAATGTTATAGGTGTTCCTCTCCTTGTGATTCAGTTTCACAATAAATATTGAAGTGAAGCACAATTGCCCATAGGTGTACATGGTGTGTGAGTGTGCCCCTGGTGATGGGCGGGGTTATTCCCTGCCTTTCTGGGATAGGCTCTGGACCCCCGTGCCCTGCACAGGACCAGCGGCTGCAGGGGATGGATGGATAGCCGTGCGTGTGCTTTAGCTTCCACCTGCGGCCTCATGCCGCCTGCGTGTAAATGCCTCATCTTTCTGTGCCCTAGCTCCGGGCCCCGCCGCCCCCCTAGTGGACCGCACCAAAAAGCCCGGTTGTGCAGACCGAGGCCCGCCCTGTCTCCCTGGTCTTCCAGACAGGGAAGGCAACTTAGCAGGTAAGCATGTGTCCATGGTAACGAATCAGTCTCATAAAATCACTCAAACAGTTTACTTCCGGGGGACAGTGTTATTATTATTATTATTAGCATTATACATTTAAATTAAAAAACACTTTTCATTAGAACAAAATATCAGAGTGCTGACATAAAGTTAAAATATAATAATAGATATCAACTAAGGTTTTGCATTTATATGTGGCTTAAATTCAGTTCAGTCAACGGCTCAGTTAAACCACCAATTATTATTATTATTATTATGTTGGCTTCATTGTCAGTCATGTACTTACAGGTACTTCTGCTAACCGCAACTCGACCCATGACCTTTGCTGTAATCTGATTTCTCCTAACCCATGATTTAAACTGAAGGCATATAAATATACTACATTCTTGCCACAAGCCAAAAGTATCAAATGAATAGTGGATTTTTAGTCTTTTCTTTAGATAGAAACTCAAATGGAAAGGTTAGCCCTGCTCCCTGGCGGAAGAGGCATGATGCCGCCTCAGCCTTGGATTGTGACCATCAGCCAGGCCTAGCGCACTCACGCTCCCAATGCTGTTAGGTAGCCAACTAGAGAGCTTCTGCACAAAACCGTTTGAGCGTCTCCGCTAGGTTTACACTAGTGTTTTCCGGCTAATAAACGCGAACCTTGCGTGTGAGTTCAATAAAACATTAAAGGCATTTTAATCATCTAATTCATTTGAATACATTTCTGAACAAATAGATATTTGCTACAATCGGTGGCTTTTTTCTGCAGTTTTGTTAATTATTCAGTAGGAAATGTTGCGCAAACTAATTCCAAGTGACTTTTAATGAAGGTCTTTCAAAGTGGTATTAATACAGCCTTCAGATTTTGTTTTTGCACGCGTTCTTTCTTGATGAAATTCAGCAACATTCATTAGTTAAGTGCAAATGTTTAGAAGCATTGTGGGTAATAAGGCTTTTTTGCATTTGTCTCTGTAGGAAGGAGGCCTGGCATGTCTGATAGGGTAAGAATTCTTGTTCATTTCTCTGTTCTGCGTCTAATCTTTTTACATCCGGCTTGGTTTATTACAAGTAAATCTGTCCATACATCTTCACATCGTTTATTCTGGTGAAGGCCACAGGATGTATGTTATAAATAAGACAAAAAGAAGTGTGACGTACCAGAGACGGAGGAGACAGGAGAAGGCATAAGGGCGAACCAGTCGTATACATACATATGTTGAATCACCACCAGAATTTTATACTGGTTAAGTCATTAAATCAAATTGCATAAATCATACGGAAGATGGATGGACAGACAGAGATGCTAACTCATTACTTTCAAATTGACAAACAAATCCATTTGGAAGGAAAGTGAATAAAAGCAATTAACCTGTTTTTCATGTTATGTGGAGTGAGCCTTCTGCAGTTATGGTACATATATGGGGTGCCACCCGCCCAAATTAGGCAGAGAATTCATGGGTGTTAAATGTTTTAGAGTCTTAGGGTTATTGCAAAGCACTTGTAAAGTGATGCTTTTTATAATTATTGTTATTATTATTATTATTGGTTGTTGTAGTGATACTGGTGGTATTGATTATGAAATGTAAAGTGCTTACAGTCTGTCTTTTTACCCAATCAAATATTACTGGGTTTGTTTGGTTTAATGGGATAATTGGCTTTGATTGCGCAACACAACTGATTTGGACAGTTTGCGTTGTGGCTATTTTAGGCAGCCCTGTTTTACGGTACCAAAGCCTGAGAGATGATGCTAGCAAACAAACTCAAATCGGAGCAGTGATGGGCAGTGAAAGGAGGAAAATTAGCAGCTACAACAAAAAAGAGGAAGAGTGCGATGGATGGCTGAGTGTGGATTCTGATCAGCCTTTGGCAGAGTGTACAATCGGCCCTTCTAAAAATAAGCCGGGGAAGCACTGAAGCTCATATGTAAAGCAACACGCAGATGTTTGATGCCTGAAAAAATATTAATTTTCAGCAAAGGGCTACAAAGTCTAAAGGCCCTATTAGAAGGCTAGCTGTGAACGGCTGGAAATTAAACACGAAAAATAAGATTCTGAAAGTTTCAATAATTTAGAGTTTTGGGGGCTTCCTTGTGACATTATGAACCAATTGTTTAATAAAACTGGTCTTCATGTAGCGAAGACTAGGCCTAGATTTAGGCCTACATTGATAGAATAGATATAGTAGAAGATTAGATTGCACCATAGAACCAACATAAAATTAATGTTTCAATGGATGTTGTGAATCGATGTCAAACATGGCCTAGGTCACCTTAAAGATCTGTTTCATCCTTTACATGAATTAGCTCGCCCTTATAGCTAATTAGTTATCATCAGTCGGGGATCCAGGAAATGTACCAGGCTGTGGTGGTAACCATAATGGTACATGCTAGGGTTGGGGTTACGGTTCGTTACTGTTGTTGTGACAAAGTAACACTGCTTTTGACACATCTGACTTGTTTTACATCCTACAGGTGGCCACTCCACCAAGAAGGTAGGGGCTTGTCGTTGGTTTGGCATGGAGCACATTTGCATGGCTCTGCCGGAGAGCAGGCCTGCCGCCGTGCCTGCTCAGCCCTAACCATGCGGCCTTAGATCTCGCACCGTCGCTTATTCTACCGCTTTAGCTGCACCGTGTCATAGCAGGCGCTTGCTGTAGCTATAAGACGGACATTCGCAGCTGCTTGTGTGTGTGATCCCAAGTGTCGCACCCTGCTGCCCCTGTCCCCCATACCTGTGCCTGTACCTGGCATTTGTCATGTTTTCATCAGCAGGAGCATCGTCGCCGAGAAGCTGCCGGATTCGTCTCGGCTCACCAAGCCCCCACTCCCAGGGCCAGGCTCTTCTCTTGGCAGACAACCAGCAAGTCTGCCCCCTGCTGTAAATTATTAAGCTTTAAATTATTTTTAATGTAGCTGGAAACCAGTGCTTAATACCCTGGACTCTGAATCCAGTGATGCCAGTTCAGTCATTGGTGAACCTTTGCTCCGCCTCGGGGGCCAGTGTGTGGCTTGGCGGTTTAGTCCTCATGTTAGGTGCTAATGACCAAAAGGTCACGGGTTCATCATGTGGTTAACAGAGTGATTTCACCTTGAGCCTTTAAGCAAGGACCTTAACCACTAATGTCGTAAACAAATAAAACATAAAAAAAAGCAAAATGTGAAAAATGTACTTCATGGAAAATGCGTGTAATGCTGCTGTTCACCATAGCTAAGACCTCTTCTTTCCTTTTCACCTGCTGCTCACAGCCCCAACCGGATGGTAAGCTCTCAATATTAACACACACTACCCCCCCCCCCCCCCCGCCCCCGGAAAAACCACACCCCTTTCTGCATTATCTCAAAGCTTCTTCCAATTGGTCGAATGAACGATAATATTTTGTGTGACGTCAACCTGTCATTTCGCCCGCAGCTCATACACCCAAACTGGGAGGGGGGGCCCCCTTTAACTCCAACACGTTCCCATTACCCATGCGTGGCACCTCACCCCGGCCGGGACCCTCGCATTCTGATAGGTAAAGCCAGCCGCCCGTCTCTGGGCCCCACACCTGCACATAACCTTCAGAGACGCCCTGATCTCACTGCTGTTTGTCTGTCTTTACAGCTTACCTCTCAATGCCCACTCAGGTGGGTCCCTTCCCTCTCGACTGCCACCGGGTGAGCTCTCTGCAGGCACTTCCTTCCTCTGTGTAGCTCGTGCTCTAACCGTTGCAGCTGTGTCATGCCTTTTTTCTGTATGGTTTTTTTTTATGCAAGGTATGGTCCGACCACCAGTACCCCAGCCACAGGCTCCCGACTTTGGCCCGGACGACGAGCAGGTCTGCGCATCCACACCTTCCTCTCCGATCCTGAATTCTTTATATTGTCGTTATGCAATTTCACATTGTGTCTGGCTCACTCTGAATAGCAGCATCAGGACCCAGCAACAAAGGCCCATGCCAAAGGATCATTAGTCTTCGATTATCTCAGCTAACGACCTTTTGCAAATTTAATGATGGTAAAAAATGTTGTGAACATTCACATTTATGCACATTTATGGCTACGTTTTGTACGCCGGACTACAATGTAACTCGGAATGAGCAAGAGTAGAACGTACAAAATGTTTTAAAAATCCACTTCGTGAAGGATAAACAAAATCGGGTAAGGACAGCTGATATAAAATCGTATGCCCAGGCGGCCGTGATTTTCACTTAGTGACCATTTCGCTTGACCTAATTGCTGGAACGGAACTCCATCGTTTAACGAGGAGTGGCTGTATAAACAAACAATATATAACACAACACCTGGATTTGTAGTGATGTATAGGGTGACAGTGCATAGATATATAAAGTGGCGAGTATATAAACAAACAATATATAACACAACACCTGGATTTGTAGTGATGTATAGGGTGACAGTGCATAGATATAGAAAGTGGCGAGTGTATAAACAAACAATATATAACACAACACCTGGATTTGTAGTGATGAATACGGTGACAGTGTATAGATATATAAAGTGGCGAGTGTATAAACATAGTTCAAGGCTGCAACCTAGTCTCTTTGAGGCTCTTTATATGTCCCTGACTTCAATGCATGCTGTTTGCCTGTGAGAGATACAATGTCTAAGCACCTTCATATCCACGCAGGACCTTGACCCTCAGTGGTACGTGGGTCATGTGACCAGAGCACAGGCCGAGGGCCTCTTAAGGAGGATAAACCGGGTAAGTTATGTCACGTGCTACTCTTTGGCCAATCAGTCCTCTTATTAGTAATATACACTGAACACAAATATAAACGCAACACTCTTGTTTTTGCTCCCATTTTTCATGAGCTGAACTCAAAAATCTAAATTTTTTCTACATACACAAAAAACCCATTTCTCTCAAATATTTTTCACAAATCTGTCTAAATCTGTGTTAGTGAGCACTTCTCCTTTGCCAAGATAATCCATCCCACCTCACAGGTGTGG
>JAODKM010000046.1:5430174-5442383 GCA_026780845.1 Petrocephalus sullivani | reverse complement strand
AAACACTCACATTCGATGACGTTTGGCACGTTGGAGAGGCGTTCTGTTCACAGATGAGTCCCGGTTTTCACTGTTTATGGCAGATGGCAGACCGCGTGTGTGGCGTCATGTGGGTGAGCGGTTTGCTGATGTCAACGTTGTGGATTGAGTGGCCCATGGTGGCGGTGGGGTTCTGGTAAGGGCAGGTGTATGTTATGGACAACGAACACAGGTGCATTTTATTGATGGCATTTTGAATGCAGAGGTACTGTGCCGAGATCCTGAGGCCCATTGTTGTGCCATTCATCCACGACCATCAGTTTATATTTTTATATTTATATTTTTGGGAGCAAAAACAAGAGTGTTGCGTTTATATTTTTGTTCAGTGTAATTAGGGAGTTGCAGCGAGAAGCTGCACATACAGTACAACGGCCCTTTCTGGATAAGATAGGCCACCCCTGTCCCAAACCCTAATTCTCTCTAGGGATTGGCTAACCCTCTTCTCCAAAAAACACACATTGCTTCAAATATAAGTGTCTGCTAAAATAAATAATACACACAAGTAATGTGAGGTTCAATTTTATGTCAACCATTGTGTATTGATGTTTGAGTCCTGAATATAAGTGAGCAGATAACAGAGTCTGGTCCTGTCAGTTACCGTGTTGTTTGGGTTTCAGGATGGCACGTTTCTCGTACGGGACAGCTCGAAAAGATCATCCACTCAGCCGTACACCCTTATGGTGCTCTACCAGGACAAAGTCTACAACATCCAGATCCGGTACAGCAGCGAGAAGGACGTCTTCCTGCTTGGGACTGGCCTGAAGAACCGTGAGGTAGGCCGTCCTCAGGGACCAGACACGACCCCGGGCAAAACCACCGCCCCTAAAAGGCCTGAAACCCAGTTACACTGCGGCGCTGGTTAAGCATGACTCATACAGAAAATCTTTCCGCAATGCTGCTAAATGGACGCTAGGGGGAGTGTTAAGTTCATGCCACACAACCAATGGTTATTTTTGCCTGTAACTCTTAGATCATTAGTTTGTCTTTTTATTTATTTTTTATTTGCATTGCCCCAGCTGTTGGTATAATTACTGACTACCTTGTGAAAACCATTAATGCATTTCTCTTGCAGAACTTCCCCAGGGTGAGAAGCATCATTGAATTCCATATGCAAGTAGCGCTCCTACTGATCGACGGGAAGGACACGGGTTCGGGGCCGCAGAAGCAGTGTCCCCTAGCGCACCCGGTACGGTACTGACCACCTCCGGCCCCTAGGGGGCAGCTTCCACAAAGGATTATGGAAAACAGAAGCCCGCAAGAAAGTTATTCTGGGACGATGAACCAGTACCGTGCCATGCGGAAAACAGCGATCGGACACGAAATCATGGAAACAAGCTGCTGTCCGTGTAACGCCAAATCGCTCTGCTGTCACTGTGCTTTATTCTTTGTTTTGGTTCCTCTTAATTTAATTTCACATGTAACCACCAGATGATCTATATATTGTATCAGGTTATTTCTTTTTACTAGCATACATTTCGCATTTTAAACAGTGGAAACTCAGGAAGAAATTTCTAGTATAAAGTTAGTGTGATTGAGAAGGCAGGTATCAGATATGCATTTCAAACAAGAGTGAGTGCTTGGTAATGAGCAGCTTTCGTCATCATTTCGTGAAAAGTTTCAAGGTTTATTAAATCGCAATTGTTTAAGAAGATGAGCGCTGCTGCGACGTAAGACGCACGATGGCGAACCCGGCATGGGAAAGCACGTGGTGCCGCGCGCGAATTTGCTTTTTGCAGGGCGGGTCAGGAAAGCTTATTAATATTCATGAGATCAACGGCACCTGATTGGCCAGAAAAAACATGTCGATGGGAGTGCGTTCACCGGCCAGTCAGGCACCGTCCTTGTCATGAATATGAACAAATTGGCCAATCATGTAGGGCTTGCCTCATGGATATTAATGCCACCCTGCCTCCCTCAGCAGGACCTGGAATCGGTGAGCCAGATGGCCCCGAGTTTCACCTTTTTAAACCCCCCCCCCCCCAAGAGGTGCTTACTTTGGGTTTACGCCGCTCCCCTCCCCCAAGTGTAACGCTGTGTTTTGATGCCGGTCCGGCTGTCGGTCGCGCCCTTCTCCGCTTATCGTATGTTTTTGCTTCAAAGTAACATTATTATTCAGCGTGTGACACATTGTACGGTAACTGTCAGCTAACATATCACTTTAGGCGGTCAATCTCAGAGATACATTACAGGATGTGAATCTAGATAGCTCATGAAAGATAACTAAAAATGCGTAAAATATATTATGCTACAAAGTAGACCATCTCAATGACTCCGCTCCGCCTCTCAATACATGTCTCTGATGGCCAGATCCCGGTATTATTCTTATCAAAAGTAAGTTTACTTTGATAGCTATTTAGATATTTGTTAAGCTTTTTATTCCTAGTATATTGTAAATATCACTGTTATGAAGTGGGAGTCAGATCGAGGTAGCAGATCTAACTGTAAACTGGGGATAAATTATAAAATGGAAATAAAATTACTTGAAAATCAATACACATTTCGACTGTCATCTTAAGTAACACTTTTTAAATATGCATTTAAAGTCCTCCAATTTATTTCAGTGAAAATTGTAAATAATGAATTCTGTTATATATTTGTGGCCTTAGCTGTATTGGCTACATTTAAAATTACGTTTCATGAAAACGATTTAAAATTATTATTAAATATTAAAGATAAAGGGAATAAAGAATTAACATGAGTAATTGTGGATGATTTTATACATTAAATATTTGAAATTTTAGCTCTCTATATACATATATATGTATGTGTGTGTGTGTGTGTATATATATATATATATATGTATGTTTTTCAACCAATACATTTATCTTTAATACACAATGCAACTTTTATGTGAATGAATCATCTAGAAAAATGTTTAAAAAATGGTCATTGAAAAAGTGTTAATAGCAATCTCATTTAGTACTTAATAGTTTGTGCCTGACCCTTTTTATCTTGAGTGAGTAGGAGAGAGAGACATTAAGAGAAGTGCAGGCTTACGAAGTTCGTGGACGGTTGAGCAGAAACACATAACAAATATCCTAGGAGGCTTCCTTTCACCGAGAGAGATTCCGTCAAGCCCAGCAAATGTATAAGGGGAAATCCCTGAACACATATGCAGGGAACCAACCAATCAGAGCAGAAGGGAGGGGGGGGGGGTTCTCAGGTTTCTATAAATTAAGCAGGTGAGATAGGTGGCAGCTGTGATGTACCAGACATTCTTGCACGGGTGTGAATAGGCCTGACAGGGAAAAAGTAGATGTCCATGCTTTTAGGAATCTGAAACGGTGAAGTATACATTTTTCAAGAACCTTCAGGGGAAGGAAAAACAGGACTTAAGAACGAACCGGAAGGATTTCACGGAATGATGACTTCACTTGAGCCTCAGGTTCAGCTGCCGGAGTTAAGCCTCCATAGTGATGGTTACTATACCCTGCCATCTCCAGCCAGCCCCCAGGGGGCCACTCCACACATGGGAGACTTCACCTCCAGCTCCATGAATACCTACCTATGCATCAGTGGTTCTGGAATGAATGGAGCTTTTGGCCTCCAAGCAGGCAATGCCATAGACGGCCCAGCCTACAGCATGGAGGGGTCCTACTCACGCATAGCTGGAGGCAGGGGCATGGCAGCGGGTGAAGAAGGCTGGATCCGACTGCCCCTACAGGAGAACCTGATGAATCTGGCCAGGCCCCCCTACTCCTACTCTGCTCTGATTGCTATGGCAATTCACCGGGCCCCCCAGCGACGCCTCACCCTCAGCCAGATCTACCAGTACGTGGCAGATAATTTCCCCTTCTACCGCAAGGGCACGACGGGCTGGCAGAACTCAATCCGACACAACCTCTCGCTGAATGACTGCTTCAAGAAGGTGTCACGGGATGTGGATGACCCAGGTGAAAGAGAACTCCATATTCATCTAATTAGGGTCACGCTTTTATCCAAAGTAACTTACAGTAGAGAAATGGGTTATAATTTGTGTGGTATATGGGATTTTAACCTACAACCTTTGCATTGTCAGCCTAACACCCTACTTGTTGAGCTACCAGAACGTATTAGAACCCATTTATCCCCATTTATGTATGCATTTTCCTCCTACCGAGGAAAATTGGTTGATTAGCAGCTGAGTTTCAGCTTATCCATGTAGAATTTGATTGCTTCTGTAATTAAGGGTGACTGAATATTGACAGAATGTAGTCAAACTGCAGAATCTTCAAGCCGAAATTGTTCACCTTGTTCATCGTGAGTTATGATAGTGCCACAATGGTGCACTTAAGGAAATGGGCCCTTAATACAGTGTTTCCCAATCCAGTCATCAGGGGTCCACAGACAGTCCACGTATTTACTCCCTACTGGGTGCTGGGAGGGAGCAAAAACATGGACTGGTTGTGGGTCCCCAAAGGCCCAGAATGGGAAACACTGCCATAATGGGTACTTTCTCTCTCTTTGTAGGTAAAGGAAACTACTGGACCCTTGACCCCTACTGTGAGAAGATGTTTGACAACGGCAACTTCCGCCGCAAGGGGAAGAAAAGGTCTGGCCCTAAGGTGGGTGATGGGTCTCCTGATAGGCCGAGGATCCAGACGAGCGGGTGCGGTACCTCCCAGCTCTCTCCATGGAGCACTCCCTGCCTCAGCGGCTTCCTGTCGGAGGTACAGGGTGGCAGCTACGGATCCCGCTGGCCTGCCCCCCCGCCACCTGTGATCTCCTCATCCCCGCCATGGAGCAGCGATTTGCCACCCAATCAGCTCAGATGCTTTAACACGGGACTAAGCCCCGCCCACTACCGCCAGGATGGCACTGAAGTCTAATTTGGGCCATATATGGACTGGGCATCAGCTGGCACACTGTCCTACCCTCTGCATACTCAGAAAGTCTCAGTCGCTTAGCCCTTGGTCTGGAGTCTCTGCCTGGGGGCCGGATGGTTCCACTCATACAGAACTCAGTGGCCCTTAAAAGACCTTTCGACCCAGAGGTCACATGATTTCTGAAAATTCTGTGCATCTTTTCATACTGAGTGCTGGTCTTTATTCTGTCTGCTGCATTTCCCCGACTCTGCTGTTGGGGTCTGTCCTGCCCGCTAATGGATCCCAATTGCTTCTTTTTATGATTCTTGGGGTTTCCTGGTAGTCCCACAGAGTCAAATGAAAAGATTGTTTAGTTACGCAGAGAGGAGAATCTCATCCAGGGTCGACCCCAACCATAACCCTAACTGTTATCCCCAACCTTAATCCCAACCATAAACATGTGCAGGGATTCCCACTGTTTTTGTAAGACCGAGGGGGAGCTTGGCTTTTGGGAATTATTATGAAACATATGAATGTCGCAACAGCTTCCTGTCCTGCTTATTATTTTCTTGTTCATATTTGCAGCCGGTTAGCATAAGCCATCGCTAATCCAGTGCTGTGCATCGCTGTGTTCCTGCAAATACCTGTGACATCAGCACTCTCTGTAAATCCTGCCCGAAAACACTGTGATCTCAGTAAAATAAATACTTAAAAAGTGAGATAACGGCCAGGCGTGTGACTGGAAGTGAGCTCTGCGGACCATGGATGCACACGCCTGCGGGCCCGCGGGGTGCGGTCATGTGATTAGGAGGTGTCTATCAGAGTTAATGCTCTGTGTAAAAGTTCACAGCCGAAGAGATAACGAGAGAGATAAAAATACATTAAAGAACATTCTAGATAAGGACAGATTTGACTACAAAAATGTGCAATGAAAACATGCAACTGCGTAGTTACAGATGTGACATCATCTGGGGAGAAAATGGACAATTAAATACTAGCTACAGGTTCCCAGTGTGTATTCGTTGACACAACACCTTGTATCTCTCTCGCTCAAAAGGCAGCCCTCTCTTGGGACGTATCTGCAATGAAACCCATTCTCGTTCGGCGGTGTTGCTAAATGGTGGAGGGTGCCACCTGCTTTTGCTGCCCCGCGAGGGGTCACGCAGTTGGTACATCGCCCCCTGTGCCAGTAAATGCGCTGATGGAGGCAGATACGAGCCGCTCGATGCAGGAAACCCTGCAGATGACGCCCACGTCTCACCTCACCTCGTTAGTGAAGCTCCTGGGGAAAGCTGTCAGCCACATAACGAGGAAGCGCACTCATCTGCGGCAGTCACTCTATCCTTATCATCTACTCCATTCCATTCAATGAAATTTAATTCATTTTTATATAGCGCCTTTCACAACAGGGGCACTTTACAGGGGTGTATTGTGATATATGACAACGTAGACATAGTAATATAAAACAAGGAAACGGAAAGAAAGAGGAAGAAAGAAAGACATCTATGCAGTGCCAGTTTGAGAAATACACTGTCAGAAAATAGGGTACCAATTTGTACCTTTGCTCGTCACTGGGGTTGTACCCTCAATGGTACTCTTTTTTTCTGACAGTGTACTTTGATATTTTTTATTGAGTGGAAAAAAAAGAGGTTAAGTGAAAGAATCCAGCTACGTCTTGAGGTTTTTTTCTGTCTTGAAATGCACTATTATTACGTTAAAACCTGACTTTGTCCAAAGTGCCATATAAGTGAGGCAAATAGAACATTATAAATTTGCATGCTGCCAAGGAGTTGACTGGGCATAAGTGCAGTTGGGGTGAGTATCCAGTGAACACTTGGGTACTGGTGTAAGCAGGACTGGAGCAAACATGGAGATCGTTTGCCCGTTAACGTGTGAGCTGGTTTTCCCGGGAAAGCAAGTTTGAGGCAAGAAAAACAATATGTTCCATATAGAACATATAGGGTGTCAAGATAGCGGATGGAGGGCTGAGGGGGGGTCTGTGTACTCGACGAGGATGAAAGGTGGTGAGTGATGTGATGGCAGGAAGATAACACTAGGGGCGCCAATGCCCCCTTCACCCTGACATCACACTCTGACAGACCCGATGTCATGTCTCAGCAAGTGTTCTGGGAACAGAATGTGCAGGAGAGGATAAGATCGATGGTATGCCCCCATGACCCTTCCCCTGCAGAGCTGATCACCGTGGTAATGGGGGACATGGTGACAGACCGGGACGGTTGGGGGGGGGTGTTTACATCCAGGTGTCCTGGCTGTCGAACTGATGCAGGGATCAGATTTCCACTATGCTAATGACGGCCAACATCAGGCCATCATGGACTCGCTATCTAAAGGTGCCCCATGATTTTACCTTAACACGCCTAAACACACCTTAACACAGCCCGACAGGACCAGAGAAATGGAGGATGGGTGAGATGGGAATGTGAGAGGCTGAGGGTTAGCAGAACAGTGTGATGGGGACAGAATAATGGAGTTTGAATGGATGCCCATTCACCTTAACCAGCCTGGAGCTAAGCTGGTGGAGACACTTAGTGTAGGGAAAGGGAGGCAATCAGAGATCATACCAGTTACCTCCAAACGTGAGCCTGAGAGGTGTCACTCACCTGTGAACAGTGTTGGGGAGTAACTAGTTACATGTAATGGTGTCACATAATTAAATTACAAAATAAATGTAACTGTAATATATTACAGTAACTGAGAAAAAATGTAATTAAATTAGTTACTAATCAAAATGTTTTTGGGTGGCATGGTGGTGCGGTGGTTAGCACTGTCGCCTCACACCTCTCGGACTGGAGTTCGACTCCTGCCCGGTTCCATGTGAGTTTGCATGGTCTCCTCATGCCGTTGTGGGGTTTCTTCTGGGTGCTCTGATTTCCCCCCACAGTCCAAAGACATTCTGAGACTGATTGGAGTTACTAGATTGCCCATAGGTGTGAGTGTGCCCTGTGATGGGCTGGCCCCCCATCCTGGGTTGTTCCCGCCTTGTGCCCATAGCTTCCGGGATGGGCTCCAGACCCCCTGTGACCCTGTTCAGATAAGCGGGTTGGAGAATGGATAGATGGACGTTTTTGATAACAAAGTGGTTACATCCGAATATAGTCTTTTCCATAAAACACTTATATGTAGATTATAATGATCATTCCGTTGGTTTGCATGTTTTTGCTGTGCAGAAATGGCTTCTTTTGGCATATTTCTAGACAACACAGGGAAATGATGTTGGGACAAAACTGACCATTCAGCCTTATTGTTACACAAATAATCAAAAAGTTGTCTAAAATGTAATGTTACATTATTTTTATGAACATTGGTAACACTAGTAGCAAATATTGTAACTGAAATAAAACATCTGTCACGATTCATTAATGAATAAACATGAGATTAGCATGTAAGTAAGACCAAGTTTGTGGTTATTTAACATGCAAGTGACAGCATAATACTTACGAATTATTGAAAGGTACCACGCCACCCCCAAGTGCCATTAAACCACAGTTATTGCATCACTTTTAATGTCCACCCACTAGAAATCTTAAATCACACTGAGCTGCCTGCCTGCGAAGCAGCGGCTAACTGCTAACGGCCAGGTAATGGAACAAAAGACATATAGTCCGCAGTGTTCGCTGTTCTTGCAGAGCATTTCAGTAACAGAGCATTTCAGCAACAGAGCATTTCAGCCATGAATGTCTATCTCTTGGCCTGACACTCTGCTATCTGACTTAGTGAATGGAGTATCACTATGAGGAAATTAACAGAAAAGAATTCCTCTGGTCAATATGTGATTTATGTCATTTTATGTAGATGAAATTAGGCTGTTTTTTATTATAATGCTTAATTGCTTATATTGGATTTGTGACACAACCTTGGTGCAAAAATTGCTTTTAGGGAAGATTTAAGAATTTAAGTACATCCTGAAACACCTCATCCATTGTCTCCAGATAAATCCAGAAGCTTCTCTTACTCCTCTCCCATGGTTTCTGCATGGGCAGGGTTCTCAACCGACTAAAGAGGTTCACAATTTACAGACGACCAAATGGCAGCATGGCACAGCTGTATATGCTAACCCACTGCACAGCCCTAACTGCAAATGTCTTATATCTGATTATAATGGCAGTTGTTATTTAAATCAATACATGCATCATGTTATAGCATAAACTGAAACAGCAGGGCATTAAAAAATATATAACGGTGGCTTCAAAGAATTACCACTAATTTACATAATCAGATTTGACTTTCCGTTTTAGGAAAATATGGAAGGGTGTCACGTACAAACTGTGAAGGTAGACGGGAGTTTATTTAACTGCCAAACTCCCGAGCAAGCCTTTACAGGCCCTGGTTGCCGCCGGCCGCTCTCTCCCACATCAGAGACGTAGGACAGAAGCACATTTCAATGTGCCCACTTATACAATCATATGTCTGCTGCAGGGGGAAACACAGGTAGAATTAAAATGACGCTTTATTTGCCACGTCGGGTTTTTGAGTTCCTTTCCTCCATTGTCTTTTTCTTTTCCTTTCTCTCTCTCTTTCTCTCTTTCTTTCTTCAAATTCGAATCGAGTCTCATCTTGCTCTCCTTTAACACAAACACACACATACGTGCAAGGGGTCACTCCGTTTATCGCTGGAGAATTTTTCAGGGGCTTAAGGGGCTTACTCAAGGGCCCAACGGTGAAAAAATGGTCTCCCCCATCCACATCTCCCACTGGGGTCTCACTGTCCACATTTAGAGATGCCAGTTAGTCTAATTTCATGGCTTTGGAATGCGGAAAAGAGGCCCACATGGCTGGGAGACAGCTAGATGACTCCAGATGCAGAGAGCAGAAATGGGATTCAAACCCACAACCCTGGGGGTCTTACCCACTGAGCCACCCTATACAGACCCAGCTGAAGGATATTATGAAATTTATGGGAAATGATATTCAGATCATATTCACTCCCCTCTCATTTTATCATAAAGTACCACATTTGACACCTTTGAGGTGCACATGCAGAGGTGGCCAGTTGGGGTCCAGAAAGTAAAAATCCAGACCAAGATTTTGCTTCAATCAACCAGTTGAGTGCTCTGTGACTGTAACTCTTTATATTAACTAGCTGGTTGAAACAAATTCTTGGTCTGGATTTTTATTTTCTGGGCATGAGCGTTCCACCTCTGGTTCATCTGTACATTTGAGGAAACACTGAGGAGCACTAAATGGTCTCGCCCCGCCCTACCTGTCTGAGCTGCTACACCCTTATACGCCCACCCGCTCTCTCGGGTCAGCTGATCGGCTGCTCCTCTGTGTGCCAAACACCAAGCGTAAGCTTAGAGGGGATCGGGCTTTCGCTGCTGCAGCTCCAACAATGTGGCATGAGCTGCCTTTGCACATTAGACAGGCCTCTTCCCTCTCTGCTTTTACATCTCTTCTCAAAGCCCATTTTTTCCTTGGCCTTTCATGACCTGTAATATGTTGCCAGTTGATTTACTTTATTGACACTATTTTGTATTACTCATATTTGCTGCTCCTATTTGATTCATGTTTTTGTCTATTTCCTTCATATTTTCCATTAAGCCTTTTAGTTATTATGTCTTGTAGCTATTCTACTTATTTTTTTATACAGCACTTTGGTCCAGCGGGGGTTGGTAAAGTGCCTTATAAATAACGTTGGTGTGGTGTGGTGTGGTGTGGTGTGGTATGGTTTGGTGTGGTGTGGTGTGGTGTGGTATGGTATGGCGTGGTATGGTTTGGCGTGATGTGGTGTGGTTCGGTGTGGTGTGGTGTGGTATGGTGTGGCATGGTGTGGTATGGTATGGCGTGGTATGGTTTGGCGTGGTGTGGTGTGGTGTGGTTCGGTGTGGTACGGTGTGGTATGGTATGGTGTGGTATGGTATGGTGTGGTATGGTTTGGCGTGGTATGGTTTGGTGTGGTGTGGTGTGGTGTGGTGTGGTTTGGTGTGGTGTGGTGTGGTGTGGTGTGGCATGGTGTGGCGTGGTATGGCGTGGCGTGGTGTGGTGTGGTGTGGTTCAGTGTGGTACGGTGTGGCATGGTGTGGTGTGGTATGGTATGGCGTGGTATGGTTTGGTGTGGTGTGGTGTGGTGTGGTTTGGTGTGGTGTGGTGTGGTATGGCGTGGTATGGTTTGGCGTGGTATGATTTGGTGTGGTGTGGTGTGGTGTGGTGTGGTGTGGTTTGGTGTGGTGTGGTGTGGTATGGTGTGGTGTGGCGTGGTACGGTTTGGCGTGGCGTGGTTTGGTGTGGTGGGATGTGGTATGGTGTGGTGTGGTGTGGTATGGTATGGTGTGGTGTGGTATGGCGTGGTATGGTTTGGCGTGGTATGGTTTGGTGTGGTGTGGTGTGGTGTGGCGTGGTGTGGTATGGTATAGCGTGGTGTGGTGTGGTGTGGTGTGGTATGGTTGGTGTGGTGTGGTGTGGTGTGGTGTGGTTTTGTGTGGTTTGGTGTGGTGTGGTTCGGTGTGGTACGGTGTGCCATGGTGTGGTATGGTATGGTGTGGTGTGGTATGGTTTGGTGTGGTATGGTATGGTGTGGTGTGGTTTGGTGTGGTATGGTATGGTATGGTGCGGTGCGGTATGGTATGGTGTGGTATGGTATGGTGCGGTATGGTATGGGTTTTTATGCGTTTCTTTTCTGAAGTGCAATACAGTACTAGGAATTTTTTGGTTGTGTGCAATTATTAATTCTTATTATGTGGAATGCCTAAAACAGACCTGACATGGACAATAAAAGTGTTTCTTTAATTATGTAAATTAATCGTATGGTAGTGTTGTCCTCAGCTTATGTTACCAAAGTAAAGGGAGGTGGAAAGTTTAGTGTTGCAGATCAAAGCACTGCAGAGCAGAAACAAGCCATGTCAGTGTAGCGTGTGTCTGCCCCCCTCCCCCGCGACAGAATGGCATCCTGCCCCCGGTGCAGAAACAACAGAACCATGTCAGTGTACCGTATATCTGCCCCCGACAGACTGGCATCTTGCCCCCGGTGCAGAAACAAGAGAGCCATGTCAGTGTACCGTATGTCTACCCCCAACAGACTGGCATCCTGCCCCCGGTGCAGAAACAAGAGAGCCATGTCAGTGTACCGTATGTCTGCCCCCGACAGACTGGCATCCTGCCCCCGGTGCAGAAACAAGAGAGCCATGTCAGTGTACCGTATATCTGCCCCCGACAGACTGGCATCCTGCCCCTGGTGCAGAAACAAGAGAGCCATGTCAGTGTACCGTATGTCTGCCCCCCTCCCCCGCGACAGACTGGCATCCTGCCCCCGGTGCAGAAACAAGAGAGCCATGTCAGTGTACCGTATGTCTGCCCCCCGACAGACTGGCATCCTGCCCCCGGTGCAGAAACAAGAGAGCCATGTCAGTGTACCGTATATCTGCCCCCGAC
>JAODKM010000046.1:5413773-5430074 GCA_026780845.1 Petrocephalus sullivani | reverse complement strand
CCTGCCCCCGGTGCAGAAACAAGAGAGCCATGTCAGTGCACCGTATGTCTGCCCCCCCCACCGACAGACTGGCATCCTGCCCCTGGTGCAGAAACAAGAGAGCCATGTCAGTGTACCGTATGTCTGCCCCCCGCCAGACTGGCATCCTGCCCCCGGTGTACCCCAGCTGCATGCCCTTAAGCTGAGTTTGATTTCTGCACTGGGGGGGCAAAGAAGACCCATACTGGTATCTGACACATTACCTATTATTTTGTCTATTTTATCTATAGGGTACCAGCAATCCGCTTATGTAAAGGGACAAAGTGGCAGTGCAGAACATGTGCAGTGCTGGTCTTACTACTTAAGCCCCCCCCTGACCCCCAAGATCTTAGCTGCAATCCAGCTTGGACTTCTCAGAAACAGTGCCTTTGAAATGTTTGTTAAATCCTGTCTAGAACGAGGCTGAGGGAGGGAGCTTAATGGGATGGGGCACCTGACAGGTGCAGGTGCTGCAGGATGCAGGGGAAATTCAGAATAAAAGCAAGAAGGGGGGTGGGGTGGTATCAAAGAGGCCCCACCTGCCTCCGCTCCCCTGGCCTGTTTTCCAAGTAACACCTTAAATCACTCGTATCTCCTTTAACCAAACCCCCAGGCTGACACACACCTGTCCTGATCCCTCTGCCAGAACTGACTGGCAAACCCAATCAGCGGCAGCCTCCGTTATACGGTGTTCAGCCTGAGTAAACATGTCAAGGGAAGGAGGAGCGGAGGCCAGAGAGACAAAGGCAGGAGGCACGAGGCGCCCCGAAGGCACGAGGCGCCCCGAAGCCTCGCTTCACCTTCACTACTCGCTGTCCATTGATGTCCGGCTGTCTAACAAAGCCAGGAGAATGTGACGTGTGGCTTGTCTCACACGACGAGAATGACAGGATTCCGTCAGTGTTCAAATGAAGGGTGAGAGTTGTGGCCAAATGCAACAAGAACACACTCGTGAATACACCTATTTGAGATACTAAGTATCTATCCTTTAAACTATATACCCTTTACTGTAAACCAGTCTAGCAGACCAATGACATTTCTGAAATATTTGTGTTCATTGTTTGCTTACCACTTATTTATTCACACAATATTTGGGTGAACACATGAGTTATACACCCACTGTCAAACAAAGGGGGTGGGCTTATAGTTTGGCATTTCATTGCTGGTGACAAAGTTTTGAGGAATCTTCAGGGAATGGTCGTCTCAAATATATCACAGGATGCTTTGCCACTCAGGCAAAGTGAGAAATATACACTATTAGTCTACTTATGGTGATTAAAAGTACAACAAAATGTTATGTATTCATGTCAGATCTAGGCAACATTCATACATTTGTAACAGATGAAACCTTTCCACTGGTAACGTCGAGCACAAACACTGACAGAGTCATTATGCAAAGATAAAAAATAACCAAACAGTCAGGCACACCACATGTTACATGCATCGCACTTGTGACTGAAACGGCGCAGCATTTACTGAAATAAAAGTGAACAGCCTCCTGGTCCAAGGCCAGTGAGGGGGAGCTGATTTGCATAAGCCCCACCCCCACACCACAGTGCTCTATGTGTAAACAGCAACACGGTCCGCCGGAAAAACGGCCAGGCTGCATGGGCCAGTCACATGGGTCAGTCACATGGGCCAGTTACATGGGTCAATCACATGGGCCAGGGTGCATGGGCCAGTCACATGGGTCAGTCACATGGGCCAGTTACATGGGTCAATCACATGGGCCGGGGTGCATGGGCCAGTCACATGGGTCAGTCACATGGGTCAATCACATGGGCCAGGGTGCATGGGCCAGTCACATGGGCCAGTTACATGGGTCAATCACATGGGCCAGGGTGCATGGGCCAGTCACATGGGTCAATCTGCATGGGCTAGGGTGCACGGATCAGTCACATGGGCCAGTGACATGGGCCAGGGTGCATGGGTCAGTCACATGAGTCAGTTACATAGGCCAGTCACATGGACCAGGGTGCATGGGTCAGTCACATGGATCAGTCACCTGGGCCAGTCACATGGTCAGTCACATGGCCTGTCACATGGGTCAGTCATATGGGCCAGTCATATGGGTCAGTTACATGGGGCAGTCACATGGATCAGTCACCTGGGCCAGTCACATGGCCAGTCACATGGCAAGTCACATGGGCCAGTCACATGGGCCAGTCATATGGGTCAGTCATATGGGCCAGGGTGCATGGGTCACTCACATGGGCCAGTCATATGTGTCAGTCATATGGGCCAGGGTGCATGGGTCAGTCACATGGTCAGTCACATGGGCCAGTCACATGAGTCAGTCACCTGGGACAGTCACATGGTCAGTCACATGGGCCAGGGTGCATGGGTCAGTCACATGGGCCAGTGAGAGAGTGCTGATTTGCATAAACCCCCCTCCCCCATGCCACAGTGCTCTGTGTTACTCCTTTTCCACTGCAAAGGTGCCGATGCTGTTCCGGTGCCGATCCCAAATGTGGAACCAGTGTCACGTTTTTCCACAGAAATAAAGATGGCGCCGGTGCCGCAAAATCGGTACCAAACCTTTGCTGGTCTGGATGAAGCACCAGCGTCGTCATGAGAGGTGGGAACCATTGTTGCACTGTGTAGTGGGCGTGGTTTTGACGTGGGCGCAGTGTTGTCGGTTCCGGTTCCCACTAGGCTCTCAAGTCAGTGGAAATGCAGGACGGCTCTTGCTGGTGCACAACTTCAGCACCGGCCAAGCACCAGCGCCAGTGCCAGCACTGGCACCAGTGGAGTGGAAAAGGGGCATGTGTAAACAGCAACATGGTCTGTTGGACACACGGCCAGGGTGCATGGGCCAGTCACATGGGCCAGTCACATGACCCTCTCATGCTGCTAAGCTTTCCCTCTGAGTCCACCCCTCCTACATTTATGCAGGGGCATTGGAGAGGCATGGATGCCCTGTCAGGTCCAGGGGACCCAGCACTTTATAGGGGCCCCTGAATATGAAAAGTAATGTATATGCCAGTTAAGGGGGGTGCCATTTCTTCCCCAAGCACAGTTTACCTATTAAAACTACTAATGTCCCCAAACCCAGACTATGGCTGTATACAACTATACATCAAGAGGCTGAGGCAGGTAAAAACCTGCAGTGTCACAGTGTCACTGTTAATTGTGGAAAACCCCTTTTATACGTGGCACCCACAGAAGCAATTATGGATAACCAATTACCTGCATCATGCTAGTTATAACAAGTATACAAGGTCGAGTCTGAAAGGAATGAGTTAATATAATTTGTCAAATTGCAAAAAGAAGTTTATATATATACACGGAAAGAGAGAGACAGAGAGACAGAATTTTAGAAATACGGCCTTTAATTGGAGAGGCTTGTGTCAAACTGGATTCAGGTACTTGATACTTTGCTGCCCCCTTGTGGTAGACATTATGAAACATTCCTGAAATGCAGTTTCAAACTGGGTTGTCGTCTTTAAATTTTGGTAAATGCCGAGGATTATATCTAACCAAAAACTTCCCTTTACGAAGAAAAGTCTACGTAAAGATGCATTAGTACCTGGAGGTAATATAGGAATTTAGTAATACAATTTTTCTAAATGCAAGAGAAGTCAATTTTTGAGTGAGTTACAGCGAACTTTTCTGAGGTTTAGGAAAGTCCTTTTCATGATGGTACGAGGCAAACACAAACTGTCCCTTAATTAATACGTATCATGTTCCTTTAAGTAGTAAACTATTTAGTATTATTATTAATTTAAATACCGGTGCGGTGTTGTAACAACGCAGCGGCGCATGTGATTGGTTGCATTGCGGATGTGCAGCGCGTTAATAGGCTGTTTATTCAGCAGATCCGTCTATGGGGGGTGTTGGCGTAGCACCGGACTCACTTGTCTTCCCTTTACTCCAAACAGCACACAAAACACACAAGGAGGCATCATTACGTTTTTATTTTCACCAATGTGCTGGGCGATTGTTATTTTCACGCAACGCCGCACCAAATATGTGTCCTCTGTTCTCCCAGAACATGCAGGGAATCGTCAAACTCCCCCAGCAAAAGACAGAAATTATATACATTCAGTCAAAGCCAACCATCGGGACGCGATACCTGCAGGCGGCCCTTAAGCACAAACAGCCGGTTTCTGACAGTGCAGCAAGTAATTACTTGTCACCTGTCAGTGTCCCGGGGTTTCTACAGTCACTTTGAGTTTGAAGCGCAAAGTCACGTCTGTTATATTCTGTCCTTCAAGAAAAAAAACCGGAAACACAAGGAGGGTATTAAACTGGTTAGCGTATGAGGAAGTTCCAAAACCGGCAAAGCTACTGACAACATGCAGATGGAATGTCAGTATTTAAATAAAAAAACTTTACAGTGATCAATATATTCTTAAAAAAAATTACGGAAAATGAAGGATTCAATACTGAAATGACGGCAATAAAGAGCCAAAATTCAAATGAATGAACAATCCTACATTTCAAGGCATTCGATGTGCACTGTGGGTCTAACACCTAAAACCGGGCACCTCTTGGGCAGCTGATAAAGAAGTCTTACAAAACTAGGATAAACACCCCCCCCCCTCCTTAACTGGAAATACACATCCTGTCCCCAAACCACCCTCCGCCACATTCCAAAAGCCTGCTGCACCATGGCACCTCCATGCCAATACGCTCCATTCCTCCTGCAGAGAACCAGGACCCCAGCCCACACCTCACAGCGCCTCAAAGGCACGAATCCCGCTGCCACTGGGGCCTCATCACCAAAAAAGCTGCGTTCTGGCACTGGCATTGGCACCCTCCCCTTCCAGAAGTCCTTCTAAGGGCTCCTTATGAGCACTTGAATAAATAACGTTCATTAAACTGCACAAAAAAACTTCAGAAAGATAGAACACATACAAAAAACATTCATTTTAAATACGAAATTAGTTCAATATTAAACAAGTAGGTCAACGGAGACAAAAACCGGGACGAGCGACGGCAGGTTTGAGCTTCAGTCTGTAGGCTGGGCCAGCCAATGAGAATCGGCGCGTGACAGATCACTGCTCCTGCGTGTGTAAGGCGATGCCCACCAGGGCATGCCGGATGGTGCGGCCGTGCAGTTTGTAGCCGTCCTGCTTGATCACCGCCACGGTGCCTGGCTCGGCACCCTCGACCGCCACGTGGCACACAACCTCGTGGTCGTAAGGGTCGTACTGGCCCCCCACCGGGGTCATCTTCTCCAGTCCGTGTTTTGTGAAGACGTCCTGCAGGCGGCTCTGGATCTCGGCCAGCCGTGGCGATGCCTTTTCCTCGCTTGCGAGATCCACCGCCGTCCGCTCCAGGAGGTCGGCGACCTCCACCAGGTCCCGGCAGAAGCTCTGGATGCCTTTGTGTGATGCGTGTGAGAGAGTGAGATGCGGGCATGGGCTCGGTTAATCGCAGGACGTCTGGAGAAGGCGCCCGTACTCACCAAACAGCTTGGCATCCTCGACAAACTTCTGAGTCTTCCTTCTTACCGTGTCGCAGTCAGCCAATGCTTTTTTGTATTTTTCCTGCCAAAACATAGCACAGATTTTGCCAAGTCTGCTACACGGAGATGCATCCTAATCGTACTTTTAGAAAATCAAAATGGAAACAGCTCTGATGTAGGGGGTGTTCAGCCGATGCAGGTGGCACGCTTACGGTCAGGTCCTGCACTTGTTCCTCCAGCTTGCTGGCCGGCACCTCCACAGTCCTTAGGTTGGTGACCGAGTGCCTCTGCTCCTCCAGGTTCTCGTTGTCATGGCAGTAGTTGCCGGAGCTGCACTGCTCCGCAGCTTTGCTAGAGGGACGAGCCAGGACCCTAGAGAGGAAACAAAATCGATATAAAAAGAAATTTACACACCCTGCTATGCTGTAACTAAACAGCCATGCTGAACCATATCAATCTACCCTATACTGGCTGTTTGCCACAAAGTACTCACATTCTAGTGTTATTACCCTTCTTCCCATGCAAATTGAGCCTCAGTGTATTATGCATACATGACATTAAATACAATATGAATTTTCATAGCCTACAGTTGAAAACACCATCACAGGGGTAAATTCCAGGCCAATACGCCTCAGCCACACAGGCAGCTTTCTATACGTGCTTGAGGTCACATGCATGCAGAAGACGGGCCTCTCAACAAAACTGCCTCCTACTGCAGCAAAGCTGCCTTACTTGGGCACAATCCCCAGTCTAAACTCTGAAAGAACTTCTACTCGGAGACCTCCACAGGAGACATCTTAAAAATTCACAAAAAAACTGACAAACTATTGCTTTCAGTAAAATTGCAAGGATAAGCCAACCTGGAACTATGTGTACACCCTGGATGAGATGCCAATCCATCACAAAGCACATCAGTGAGATGCCAGTGAGCCTAACAGCATGTCCTTGGACTGCCCACAGCACACGGGGAGAAGAACATGGAACTCCACACATGCCCATATCCATGCATGCCCACACACAAACACACACAGTCTCGGCGTACCTATCTAAATGGGGACCTTCCATTCATTTCTATGGGAAAATCCCCAATCCCAATCACGGCACCCTTAACCCCAACCCAGCCCTCAGCTTAACCATAAGTAACCAACCCAAATACAAGACTTGTGGCATTCTTACTTTTTTTGATTCCATTCACAGATTCTTATAAAACTGAGGTTTTCCAAATGGGGACCTGAAAAGATGTCCCCAAAAGTAGGGAAATTTCAGGTTTTACCACACTTTGGGGACATTTTGGTGCTCAAAAGTGATCTATGCAAACCCACACACACACACACACACACACACACACACACACAACAGAAGTGGAATCCAATCCCCAACAGCATGACCCAGAGTTCCAACCACACTTGAATACACTCAGACACAAATAACAGGAATACAAGAAAACTGAAACAAAACAGGCACATCCAGAAGTACTGCTAAATTAAAAGCCAGCTGCAAACTAGCCTGTACCCTACACTTAGCAGAACCAATTTAACTTCTATGTAACTCGCGAATTCATGTGAAAGCCAGGACGGAACAGAGGTGTGTGGTATCAAGAAGTGGACTGTTGAGGGGAAAAATATTTTATATTGGCGACTAAGTTCTGCTAACCGTTGAGCCCTGTACTGAGTTCTTGATCCTCTTCAAGACATTGTGTTGAGCACAATGTCTAGAAGACCAAGCTGAGGGAGCAACGCTAAATCCTTCACATACTGTTAGCCGTTGTGCATTGTACCGTGGCAGACGGTAACAGAACCACAAGCCTTCGCTGCATGTCTTGGTCAACAATGGTAAAAATGACACTAGTAACCTTGAAACCCTGTGCTGAGAGCTCAAAAAAACAGCTGTCAAAAATCAGCGATAACACCACCAGTGCATACTAAAAGTCCTGCGTCAGGATTAGGAACACACTTGAGGGTATCCAAATATGGCTCACTAATGGTGCAAGTCAGGAACAAACTGCAAGGGAAAAAGCTCTAAGGAAAATACACAGAACCAACAGGGCAAACAGCACAGAGATCTCTCAACAGGATTATCGCCCGATCATCTAAACAACAGACTGGAAAGAAAATTAGCCTGCAATTACACGGACATGCTGACGATGTGCAAGTGAAGTGAGGCATGCAGCTCCACGGGGACACTTCTAAAAAGAGTCAATGCACAGTTTGTTTCAGATTTCCTGCAGCGTAAAACAAGATGTTGCATCAGAAGACACAGATGCAAAAGTTCAGCAATCGCAGGCCCTACTTAACTGGGTTTTACAACGCGTCCTGGGCAACTGGATTGCAAGTAAACAGCGCTAAAGTGTCCTGATGTGTCCCTGACAAGGACTTCACAATAACGGTGTGTGGAGCAGTAGCGAAATGTGAACACAGCTGGGCACCTTGACCACGTACGATGTACATAAGTGTAAATGGCAATGCTTCAAAACCAAGCTTAAACAAGGCCATTGAGTTTCTAATGATGAAATTCAGTCAATAAAACACATCTAAAAATGTTCCAACTAACAATCATTTTGTGAGCGCACTTTAGTACTCAGCATTGCATGTACAGATGATGTTGATGTATTTATAACGGTATTAATTTGGGATTCAAGACAATGAGATGATTCTGTAATTCCCCCCCGAAACAAAATTCCCAGAAAGCGGCCCATTTTTGACAACACTCACTCTAACCAAGGCCAAGCCCGGTGTATTCTGGACGGGCTGGTCCATTAAACGGCAGCTTGGAAAGCAGCCTGCCTACACATTTACATACAGTATGAAATAAGGCTTCCTGAACCATTACTAAAACAAAGATGACGAGCACATGAATGCACGCATGTAGACGCGGCGCAGAATGGCAGCTATCAAAAGCACGCGGGTTATTTAGCTAACCAGCCGCTGCGTGGTTTACCAGGTTACCAACCTGTGCTGGAAGAAACTGAAAGGCGAAACTATAACCACGCCATGCATGGCAGGGGCGGACAGCCCTGTTACTCTTTGGACCTGAACTAGCCACCTCTGCGCATGGCTGCTGGTTAAGGTGAGGCCTGGGTAGGGTTAGGATTACCCAGAGGTCATTACTAGGTAACCCGGGCGACCAAAACAAAAGCCGCCGCCCCCCATAACCCGTGATAAGAAGCAGGTTAATAACCATCGACTCGGACAAAAATAATAATTATAATAATGATAATAATGATAATAAAGACACCTAATTAGTCAAACAGCTAGCTGGCTAGCTAGTTAGCCGGTCACGTGAGCTAGTTTCGGGGTTACGCTCGCGAGCGCAAGTTAAGAGTAACCGGTACCGAGGTGTCGGTTAACTAGCGTTAAAGTTAGTGGCGACGTGTGACGGCAGGTTAGAGCCGCCCGGTTACTGCCGGCCAGGTGCCGAGCACCGCAGTTAGTATCCCCGACTAGCTGGTTAGCGACCCAGCCAGCCGGGCCTTCGCCCTCGCCCTCGCCCTCGCCCTCGCCAGACCGCCCACGGAAGCCGCCCTCCCGCCCGCATCCACCTGCTGCCCGCCGGGCCCACAGACAGCCGTCTCCAGCAGGCGCTCGACGTTCTCCGGGCCAGCAGGACGGAAAGCTCCGCCATGGCGGAGAGGAAGAGGCGGTGCGGGGGCCGGCTTACAGGCGGACGGGGGCGGCCGCGGGGCGGGGACTCTCATTAATATTAATGAGCAAGCGCTCCCTGATTGGCTGGTGACGCGCTCCCATCGACACGCACCACCTGTTTTTTTCTTTTCTAAGGCATCCGCTGGCCAATCAGGTAGCGCTTCTCTTATGAAAATTAATATGTTTCCCCGAACCGCTCTAAAAAGAATATTAGCGGGCGGAGTCCGCTAATCCCCGCTAGAGGGGCACCCACTTTCATATTGCTTGTAGCAATCAAATAAACGCATTTTAACCTTATGACTAGTTTAAGCCTGTGCGGTGCAGTCTTGTGTTTCAGATGTTACCGAGACCTTCGACTAATAGCTCATGGTTAAGCTTCTGCATTGCCCAAACATCAGATTTCCAATTGCCAACCATGCTATGCAGGTTTCATATAAATAAATGTGTCCCACAAAACTAGGCTTTTACTTTCCGGAAAAAAAACACCCATACGCAATCCATACTCTGTACCCCCATCCCAAACTAGAATTCTAGGTATCTAATTTATTTTGAGTAATTCGAGTGAGCATTGTATTAAAAACAGTAGACATTCCATACAATGTCTGCACAGGACTTGCTGTAGGCATTAACAGTAGACATACCTGTTTTATTGCTTCACCATTACCTTATGAATAGGATACTGGAGACTTTGACACATTTAATTTCTCGATGCTGACACTCTCTGAAGGCAGCAAGGAAAATGTCTATATGCAGAATTTATTCATAAAACTCTCTGCAAGTTTTCTTATCAAAAGCAATTTACAGTACAAAACACATAAAAAAAACAACAAGATACAGAAATTGACACAAATTGTAAATAGAAATTCGTTTTAAAAAAAGTTAACTCCGAAATCACACTGAAATGTAATGTTTTTTTCCTGTTAATTTACACTGAAGAAATAGAACATGAATTGAACAACATAAAATAAAGTGCAACATTTGTAAATTTCAATAGCAGATATTTAAATTGGAACCATAAGTAATGTCATTTAGGAATTTTTTACTACATTTTTGCTAAAAATAAACAGAACAAACTTTGGGAGAATCAACTCAAATCCCCTGTCATGTAAAACTGCTGAGAGCTGACTCATGTTCCTAATTTGGTAATCATTTATGTTTCCTTAATGCCTTTTAAAACTGCATGTTATCGTCAGAGCCCTCATATTTTCAAGTGCTGGTCCATCGTACACATCAAGGTCTCACGTTGACTCAGCACACCATTCTGACAGGCGTGCCGAAGCTCCGAGCAAACCCCGTCATGGGAGTGCTCCCGAATCAGCATCAATAGTGAAACACTGATGCTACAGTACACCTATACTATCTGATTGCCAATCATCCAAAGATTGGTTTTCAGGCTCAGCATTAGTCACATCGGCATTAGAGGCAGGAGAAACAGTCAACACGCAGAACACTTCAGAACGCCTGCGAAATTCCGTGGGAAGAAATCTCGTCCGCCTAGGGGTTTTTCTTCATCTCCCATTCCTGCAGAATGACATTTAATATTGATTATCAGTACCACAAATGTGAGCATTTGAAAATAAATTATATAGTAGCAGTACTTCAGTCATCTCGCCATTATCACAAAATTATAATGCCATCATCTTAGATTTTATCACGTGTGTCTATGTAGATACAATTAGACGCATTACATTGATACATTATCTGATACATTAGACGATAAAGTTTAGAAAAAGTAAAACAGGAAGCATTTTGATGGTTCATAAACTGTTCAAGAAGTTGGAACTAGCTGCAACTTGCTTTTGCAATCTTACAAATTAAAAATACTGGCATCCGGATGAAGCACCATCTGCAGGCCGAGTCCCTCAGCGCATACCTTGGCTTTCTGCAGGACGTTTCCTCGTGTGGATGTGTATACCGGAAGGGAACCCTTGCGGAATTCTGAGCCGACGCTGGCTGAGAGGTCTGCATTACTGTTGGGACTCTCTCTCTTCATTTTCTCAACCTTGGATCAGAAGGTAAACTAAAAATAAAAATCTGCACCCCAGATAAACTCCTTCTGTCATAATATGCATGTTAAATCCTGCAGTGCAAAGCATCCTTATGGTTATGAAGACAAATAGTAATGGGTCTCAATAGACATTAATTCTAAATTGCATATACAGTGAATCTTTTATTTATATAGTGAATAATTAAAACAGTGTTGTAAACATAACCAGTTTATTATAACATAATACTAATTGAGCAAATTCCTTATTGTAATTAAAATGTTTTGGTCTATAGCAGGGTTCCTCAGTTCTGTTCTTGGAGGGCCAGAATCCAGTACAGTTTGCGGATTTCCCTGCTCAAACACACCTTCGTCAGCCAATTACTAGGTTCAGTAGGTGTGTCTGAACAGGGAAGTCTGCCAACTGTGCTGCAGACTGGTACTTCAGGACCAGATCTGGGGAACCTTGGTCTATAGGGTTCTTGATATAATCCAAAAATGGGTGGATTATGGAAGTAAATGTTGTCTGAAATCCAAAAAGGACTGCATGGTAGATTTCTGAGCTACAAAGGGATCTTGACAATTTTGCTGTGCTTAATAGACAGGTCTTCAGTGGTTGAGCCCGGTCATGATGTTGGGTGCTTGACCTGTGATGTTGACACCTTGGTGGTGGTCTTGCTCTCTACTGGTGCCCCCAGCATGCCTCCTGCCAGAGACTTCTTCAGGTTCTCCTTCACCTCGGTCATTTTTAACTCCAAGTCCACCCGCTGGCCCTCTTTCTCCCTGCAGCTCTCCTCAAGCCGGCCTAGACGCTCCTCCAGAAGCTTCTGCTGCTTTCCTGTTTTGATTAATTGTCAAGTAACACTTTACTTAAGGGGGCACAAATAACATACAGTACACTCCTACTTAATGCATTAATTAACCAGTAACTAAGTGTTAGTTACATACTGATCTCATGTTGGTTCATTATTAATCAATCATAACAGTTCATGCATTTCATGCAGTAACTATATTTGATTATGATTTGTATTTGAGTAGCAACTGAGTTACCAAGTTACTTGTGGCCCTTCAAGTAAAGTATTATTAAAGGCTGCTGACAAACAACTGTGTGGGAATGGTACTAAATCTCACACATGGCCTTATCAGTATCGGTGCCTACCTGTGGCACTCTTCAGCTCCTCCCGGACCACCTTCTTCTCCCTGCGCAGCGAGAGCAGGGTGTTACGGATATTCTCCTTCTCCTTCTCCAGCGCCTCCTCTTCGCCTCGGTACCTCCGGGCGTCCTCCTCCGCTCGGGTCTTCCCGTACTTGCCGCAGTAGTTAGCATCTGCGGGCACCAGCCAGAGGACTCTGTAACTTGCCACTCACCTTGAGCCTGAGTAACCCAACCCGCTTACAACAACCCGCAGCCTTCGTTTGTGAGCCAAACATGGACACTTTGTCGTAAACACAAGACACGGGAAAACTAAAACTGCAGGACATTTTATTTGAATGAAAAAGCAATTTTTTAAGTAGCTAAGTTTTTTAGAAAGTATAATATCTTTGGCATATTGGTCAAGAGCAGCCAAATATCTGACATGAAAAAGATAAGATGCTTTTTATTTGTCATTTATAAAAGGTGCAGGTACAAAAATAAAAGGTGCAGGTACAAAAATAAAATGTGCAGGTACAAAAATAAAAGGTGCAGGTACCTATGTGAGACACAGACTCACATATGTAGGTGAGTGTAATGGTGGTACTAACAGCATTATAATGTGTCTGCTCAGTATGTAATACTCCCAGCCCGATGCATGCCCCTGGGCCCTTACTGGAGCTGTGGCTTCTTGCGTCCGGGTGCTCGTTGTTATTTGAGTGTATGCTGGAGACAGAGAAGAGCTTGCCATGAACCACTGGCTTGCGGCCCTGTTCCTTTAGCTGAGAGGGGACAGAGGTGACACATGAGGCAGGTTTCGGTGCTGCTTTAGGCTTATGCAGTGAAACATCACTCACGTTGTCTGCTGCATGGAACGGGATAACACAGTGTAAATCTGACAGGTTCTCTCGTCTATGCATTTTCACCTAAAATCTCAGAAACTGGGCTTTGTTTTTTTGCAAAATATAATTAAGTAAAAGCATTTCTCAATATAACTGCTGAACCCCACTAGGGTACCCTACACTCCTGCCCACAGTGTAAAAACTCACAAGATATTCATATTTTACTTATACATAAACGGCTTTTACAGAAGTTTCAAAATAATGGTATTTTAGATAAGAAAATTTAAAATTAGACAGACTGAGTATTGGGGAAGGTCTATACTGCTTGGACTTATTACTGACCTTTGCTCTGGGTCATACAGGTATCAAAAGGTCAAGGCTTTACTACTTTATAACTTCTGATGTTAAATAATTTCAGGATATTCAAGACACTGATGTAGCTGACAGCCGTATCCCTTTTACACCCCTACAGACTGCAAGGGTCTGCGAGGACAAGGTGAGGTGGTGGTGGCCGTGAGCAGGACCTGCACCCCTGTACTACCTCATAAGACACCTCGTCGTACATTTCGGATCCCATGGTAGTGGAGCTGGTGGAGGTCGCCCATCTAATGCACAGAAAACCACAGAGGTATAGGTATGACATGACTGATTTAGTACACCAAACTGACACATGGTGTCTGACCTGGCTGATCTAGTACACTAAATTCACATATGCTATATGACCTGACGATCTAGTACACTAAATTCACATATACTATATGACCTGATGATTTAGTACACTAAATTCACATATAGTGTATGACACCCTCGACAGTGCCGGGGGGGAGGGGGGCACTCACAGGAATGAGCGCCGGGCCGCGTCCCGCACACTGCAGACGGCCTCCAAGTCCACATACTCGTAGCGTAGGGCATCCGGGTCAGCGCCATAGTCCGTCTCGGCCAGCAGCAGCCCGAGCCAGCGGCCCATGTCTTCGCTGGAGGTGGCCTGCGGGTGAGGTGGTCACAGCGACAGGCTGGCACAGCCACATGCAGCAGACACCTACACGCTACACGGCCACATGTGGCAGACACCTGCTCGCTACACGGCCACATGCGGCAGACACCTGCTCGCTACACGGCCACATGCGGCAGACACCTGCTCGCTACAAGGCCACATGCGGCAGACACCTACACGCTACACGGCCACATGTGGCAGACACCTGCTTGCTACACGGCCACATGCGGCAGACACCTGCTCGCTACACGGCCACATGCGGCAGACACCTGCTCGCTACAAGGCCACATGCGGCAGACACCTACACGCTACACGGCCACATGTGGCAGACACCTGCTTGCTACACGGCCACATGCGGCAGACACCTGCTCGCTACACGGCCACATGTGGCAGACAGCAGCTCGCTACACGGCCACATGCGGCAGACACGCTACTCAGTTTCCTGGCTACCCCGATACAGTTTTGCTTCCGGGCGGCTAGTAGTGTAATAATTCAAGAACCGCCATTTTCCCCTCAATTCCTAATGCAGCCCCCCCTTACTGAAATTATGTGGTGGGCTGGGGAAATACCAGGGCCCTTTCAATATTCATATTAAACTGCATGCTCTTAATAGCTGTGTACTGTATCTATATTACTATATTCTTATACTATTATTTGTAAATTTAGTGATAACTGAAATCTCATAGATATAGATATCAACTACTAGAGCTTTTTTTTTTTCCTGATGACTGTTGGGGAGGTTGTAGGGGATGTCATGATGACACACCTACTCGGGCACCCGTACCTCCAGCGCCACGACCTCCGCATCCCCTCTTAGGATCCGAAAGGCAAAGGGGTGCTTGGGGCCGAGTCCGGGAGTCACCTCGCAGCCAAAGAGGTCCACTGTGAGCGGGGGGCCCGAGTCGTCTCTGGAGGGCCGGATGTGCAGTGAGCCGGCCCACACGGAGCACCAGCGCTCCTCCCAGCCGCGATCTGTCAGCACGCTCAGGAGGCCTAGGGGTGGGAGGGGGGCAGGATGAAGGCAAAGGAGGAGCAGCGACAAGGAGGCACATGGGAACGATGCCGGCGTGCTCACCATGCCGGGGGTTCTCCTCGTCCAGAAGCGGGGCTTGGGGCAGAGCAGCTTTCTTCCTGGGGAAGTTGATAATTCGGGTGATTTTACGCCCTGCCACTCGACTCATCGTGTCCGTCAGACCAGACAGAGTCCCGCGCTTCGCTTTACCTGTGGGGGGGGGGGGGGGGGTCCCATGTGTTAGGCCCTCAGCAACAGAGCTCAAAAATCAACAAAAGGAGCAACATCTGGGGCGGGGGAGGGGCAGGGAGCGGCGGTCACTGCGAGAGGAACGCGTCCCGGGACGCCTTCCACAGTCAGAGCATCTCGAGTGGGCGATTATCTTATTGCTTCCAGAGTATGGCCTGGAATGTCTCCCGGAACAGATGCATCCTTATTGTTACGTGTGTCTCTGTCCTTTTATGGTGTAGGTCAATATACATATCTACACACATACTATTTATATATACATACACACATACATACAAATATAGTGTACATATATACATAAATAACCTATATAGACACATATATACACACACACACACATTACAGCATGTGCAGTATTGTGTATGCAATATATATATATATGTGTATATATATATATATATATATACACATATATATATGATCTGTCTCAGTAATGTGCTGTTCTCAAACTAATTGTGAGTCCCCACACTAACTAGATATTTACTTCATAACTGAATAAATTATTTGAATAATTGTTTGGAAGAATTTTTTTGAACTGAAGATACTGAAGTATGCCAGTATCCCTCTAAAACCCCCCAACCCAGTCCTCGGGATGTGAAAGGTGATTAACTGTCATTGTTGACACACCACAGCACCGAGTGCGCAACAACGAAATGTGTCCTCTGCATTTACCCCATGTGACATCGTGACACAGCAGGGGGCAGCTACGTGAGCGCCCGGGGAGTAGTGCTGAGGTTGGTACCCTGCTCAGGGTACCTCAGTGGTTCTTGCGGGTCGGGGACTCGACCCGGCGATCTTTCAATTACACAGTCGTGTCCCTAACCACTACACCACCAGCCTGCCCCAGGCAGTCCATGTCTCTGCTCCCTCCCAGGTCCTAGCAGGGAGCCAAAAGGTGGACTGTCTGCCAGGGAACTGGGAGGGAGCAAAAATGTGGACCGCGTGGGGGGGGGGGGGGGGGGGGGAGGGGGGGCGGAGGCGTTTCAACAGAGGACGGCCAGAAGGACACCACGGAG
>JAODKM010000046.1:5403365-5413673 GCA_026780845.1 Petrocephalus sullivani | reverse complement strand
CAGAGGAGTTTCAACAGATGACAGCGAGACGGACAGCACTGAGCAGCACTGAGGGAGGACGGAGCCTGACCCTGCTCACGGCTGTCCCGGGAGGGGCGGGGGGATGTGGCACGTGAGTCGGGGGTGTGCTTGTCCACGGACAGCCTCTGCGGGAGAGAGTCGACACCGAGGAGACATGGTCGTCACACCGCTGGGTACAGCACACGCGAAAACTAGACCGGACAGGAAATCCCACCCAGCCTCCAACTGATACCAACTCCTCTTCCTCACCAGAACGCATTCCAAGGCTGCACTCAGGAGTGAAACGAAATATACGCCTCCGATTTACATTTTAAAATCACTATCTAAAGTCAGTGATCAAAATAAGTCTGTTAACAAGAACAAAGTTAAACACAACCATTTCAAATTAAAATGTTTAATCAATGTAATTAAAAAGTTTTTTCTTCTCTCAGAACGAATGATTATTTTCGTATTTTAAGCATAATTACATTAGATAAGAGGCCCCGGTCTGTAAGGCAAAGTGGTAGTTGGCAGAGGTGGGTAGTTCAGGTGCAGAGAGAGTCTAGACAAAGATTTTATTTATAAAGAGTCACAGTTACTCAACGGGTTGGTTGAATCAAAATCTTGGTCTGGATTTTTAACTCTCTGGACCTGAACTACTCAGTAGCAGCTGGCTAGGTAGTGTTGAAGCAGCCCTCGATCGCAAAGTCACCTGATCCAGTTCCATCTTGCGGAGGATCATGGGAGAGATGGATCCGTCTGTCCCATAATTTATGTTCCCCTGACTGCTGACCTCCCTGATTACCTGTGCAGACGTCGAGCACAGAGGAAAAGCGGATTTAGCCCGATGCTCTGCACATTAAGGTGGATGGCGCCCGGAGAGGCATTAATGGTGGTCACCGTGAGCCAGCCCTCGGCCTGCTCCCTGCTCTGCGCGGCCAGTACCAGCGCCTCGCCGCCAGGCAGCGAGAATCGCAGCTCATGCTTCTTACGGCGGCCGTCTTTCGGCACGTAGATGACGTTGCACAGGTTCAGCGGCAGGTCGATACAGGGGCTGCGGTCCTTGGGGCTCTTGTAGCACTGCATGTGATGGGGACACTGTCTCATTTCATTGGTTAAGCTTTTGTGCAAATTGATTTAAGTGCGGATCTGAGAGGTGGGTAAATTAGGGGTTAAGGGCCACGCACAAAGACCCAGTGGTGACATCACCAGCCAGTCATGGCATTTCCAATTGTCGACTTACAGCTCTGTTTTTGTCTATTTTGCAGTAATTTTATCTTTGTTGTTCTTTTATCCTTATTTTTTATTGAAATTTTGTTCTTATTTATTCTTATCTTGTTAACCTGTTTCAATTTCTCTCTTCCTATTATGCATTTCATCAAAGAACAATCCAGAAAGCAGGTGTGAAGGCATCTCACTGCACAGTGGTGCAGGGTGAGATTGTATATGTGACAAATAAAACTTGATACTTGAACCCGCGACCATCTGATCACAGACACAGAGCCATAACCCACAGAGACACACACCACCTAAACACAGGGACATGCCTGTTTGTATACTGCAGTGTGTCATTTTTCTTTAATACAACCTGTCCCAGACTTACGAGGACTCAGGCAAAGGGGGTGTTCCAGCTGAAATTTCTGACTAGAAACTTGGAAATTCCAACTTAGGCATTAAAGTAATGTCTGATTAATAAGGTAAGCATGGAACTATTTCATAGTGATGCTCGCTGGACATTGTACCCATCAAAGGTTAGTGTTAGTGAGGGAGGTTAGTTGCTGCATGTGGCAGAATGAGACAGGTCACATGGGGCAGACAGGTCGCATGACACTGGCAGGTCACATGGGGCCCCTCTGCAGGCCTCACCAGGAGCCTGTCCTCCTGGATGAGAGTCAGCTGTTTTGTCCACTGGCCAAAGCGCCTCTTCCGCAGCAGGACGGCACAGACACGGCACGGCATGGCGGGACTCGCCGCCTTCTCCCCCAAGGTCCATCGGTGACTCGGCTGCCGGACTTTGGCCTCGTCCTCGTCTTCGTCATATGACTCATAAGAGCTGCTCAGGCCATCTGAGTCGTTGTCTGTGCAAGTGGGAGCACGTAGCTTTTCTTAGCCCTCTCATTAGTACGCCAAGTAAAATGTATTCCTTTATTTATTTAGTTAATTGAGTTGTTCATTGTTTTTGTTAAGTGACCCCAATGTGCAAAACAAAATGCATAAAAAAATGAAAAAAAATTAAGAAACCTGCAAGAATTAATAAACCATCTTTTCATGATGTTTTATGTTTTCTAAGATAGTTTTTGTTGGTGTGTTTTCCCAATTTTCCTATTTTTATTTGGTTGCGTTTGGCATTTCAGGGCCACTGTACTTGGCACAGTACAGTAAGCCTTAAGTGACTCATTCCATTTGTTGATGTATGGCTCAGAAATCCGTGCCAATCCAGCTTACCGGAACCTTTATGCAGGCAGTTTATCTGTATGGAGGGGTAGTTTTCCTCAGCATCTTCATAGTAGCCATCTTCTACGGAGTTGACAAGACTGGAGCTGCCTATGCAGTCAGGAAATTAGAGACTAGGGGTCAGAGGTCACACAGCCATATCCCTGTTCGTCATAAAAAGGCACTGTAGCAAAATGCATGTGCAATCCAGTCCTTGGGGACTCACAGACAGTCCACGCTTGTGCTCCTTCCCAGCTCCCTCCCTGTGCCCCTAACTCCTGCCATGTGGAAGGCTCCATGGTATATTTTTTTCTTGACTTTGTGGGGACCCCCATGTGCTGATTGGGCCCTAGGCAGACGCCTGGATCCGACCCCTGTGAAGATCTGAACAGAGTTAGGATAAGAGTTAAATGTGTTCGCACTTACTGTGGGGGGTGATGCTTTGGGGCACGCAGTCTGGACCAATCGGATCAGCGACCTCGTAGTACTCCTCTGGGGGGGGTGTGGTGGGCAGAGGGGGAGGTGGGTCCTCTAGACTCTGCAGAAGAAGGGAACACATACATGGAAGATCATGCCAGCTCTTGACCTAGAAGCTGATCTGGGAACAGTACATTGTGCTCTCAGGGAAGCAATATAATCTGAAGATCACCCAGCTGGGAAGAACAGCAGTGCTAAGCAGACTCGAAATGAAGGGGAATATTCACACGACCCAAACAGTCCGTTGGGGTGCTTGGCTTTTCTATGGCAGGGTGCCACTTACCGATTTCGAGGGGACGACGCTGTTCCGCCTTTGTTCCTCAGGGTTCTCTGTGTTACTGAAGTCCCTGAAATCACAGCCTGAAGGGTCAAAGATAAGGAGTTAGCCAAGTCATGCCACTGCGTCTTTATCTCGACAAAGTCTGCTTTTGTCCTGGGTGTCGATAAATATCGGGGATATGGCTGACCATCTGTTAAGGATAGGTTGCCGTAGCGATAGGCTGCCATGACGATAGGTCACCATAACGACAGGTCATCATGGGTGTCAAGCGAATTCTTGTCCACCGAAATCACACTCATTCTTACTCAGTACGGCTCTTAACTGATGAACTTTAAATGTCTTAAAATGTAACGCAGAGTGATCCGAGACGGATGTTCTTCAGACCCATCAGGACTACAGGGAACTTGAGAAAAACAGTTATTTGTAGATTCTCAGTTCTCAGCCTTCTGTAAATCCCCATCAATCCCAGGCTCATTTTCAGGCACCAATAACACAGATACATTAGGTGTCCGCACCCACACCCAGCCCTGAAAGACCCGCCCTTTCCTTTTCATATTCTTTCTTGTGATCTATTATCCTGCCAAGAGCTCAAGATGTTGATTTCACATTGCCTCAATCTGTAATAAAATCTCTACTCTAACCATCTTTTCTATAAACAATTCTTGGTTGTAATGGCCGACGTTTTTTTTTTTTACAAAATAATTGCGAAAGGGTAAACTGAGACTGACTATTTAACCACCAAATCCTTACCAAAATCTTCAAAGAGGGATTCCACGAAGCTCGTGCCATTTCCATGGAAGGCAGTGTTCATATATATGCTGTCAGCGCCATTTACTGCAATAGATATGGGGAAACAGCGGATGAGCCCAGAGATGTCACTGCTCAGGATTCAGCTTTCCATCCCCTTCTTCTGCCAGACCATACTTCCACCAGGCAACAACATCAGACACCTCCCTCTCTCAGACACATCAGTCACGCCATAGTGAGCAAGGCAGACTGGACACCCCATGAAGCTGCACAGCAGACAGTCCAATAAACCCTCTCGCATTCACGCAGACTGTTGTTCTTAATGCTTAATTGCTTTTCAGGTGCTTACGACTTTCCCCCATCTATACAGCGGAAGCACTTCCAGTGCCGCCCCCTTCAGGGCACTACTGCAGACCCCCTCCAGGGGGTGAGCTTCAGGTCCAAGACTACAATACCCGCTACCCTATCTTTTTTTAATGACAAGGAGGGGAAGACATGATGCTGTCACCTGGCCACTGGAGGAGGGTCTGGCTGCAGAATACCAGGCGACCTCCATGAGGAGGACCTCCACTGCCAGGCTGGAAATCACATAATGCTACTGAAGAGAACTCAGTAGGCTGAACATGGAGGTAGATGGCACCTTGTTTCCTTTAATATCATGAAGAGATATTTCTCATAATATCTTAAGCTACATAGAGGTAAGAATTTAAAATCAAAGTAGCTAATTTAAAATAGCATATTAATGTCTATTCCCTTAGGTTTAAATGAGATTATTAATGTCTGATCCTGATGTTGCATTAATATCACTGAAACAACAAATATAATTAACGTTATATGCAGCGTTATTGTCGAGGTAATGTGATTGGGCCTCCTAGTGCTGGTACCACCTCCGTTCCTGAAGTCTGCATAACGTCATGTCCGGTCCAGGTGTAGAGGTCATGTGATTTCCGGCCCCACAGTGGGGGTCCCCCTAGTGGGGGGTTCTGCAATCAGATTCTTTTGGGCCACTGTGATTTGCTAAGAGACCGGCGAGGATCACGTGATCCAGAGAGCATGCTTGGAGGAGGCGCCGATTGGCCCAGTCCTCCCACCTGGGGGCTGGAGTTGCCTCAGCAGGTGGACGACGGCCTCCTTCTTCTCTGCCGTGACGGGACTCAGGGTCTCGTGGTCCAGCAGCTTCAGCAAGACATTCAGCTCCGTCACCAGGTGCTCCATCGCTGTAGGCAGGCAGCGGTCAGAGGAGACGCAGAACTCGGAAGCGCATTCCTACTGACATTGTGCTCTTCAGACTGAAATGCCTCCTGTATCCCGAACATAATACCCAACAACACACAAAAGCATGTCGTCAAATCACTCGTTAGGATCATGGATTTAGTGAATATAAAGCCTTCAGCATACAATGACGTATAGCCAGGAGGCAGGAGTTCTGTTTTACATGAAGAAGCGAATAACAGTGATGATATGAGAGAAATAAAAGATTACTGTTAGATTATATAACGGCTCCAGTCACATGAGGCAGCCGCAAGGTCAATAAAATGGACATAAAGATTCAAAACCAGAAAACTGGTTAAAGTTCCTCTGAAAATGGGAGATTCTCAGATTTGCCAAAATGTCACGGGGTCAGACTCTCCCACCTATCAGCGCTGCCCAAACAAACCGTCTCCAAACTCCAGCGCATTTTTCTCCATCCAGACACCAGTTATTAATCCTGCTGTTCCTCCCCTCCGTGAAGATTCTCCTTTCATTATTCTGCATAAAGCTGAATCCGCATTTCATCCCAGACACTTTGAGCTAGGACAGGATTTGCAAACTACCATTTCAAGCAAAAGGACCTGGATTTCACTTAAGTACTGCGTTCTTGCTGCGTGCTGATTGGTCGGTCTCATATGATCATGCAGGTGTCACTAATGTTAATGTAAAACAGCTGGATGAGTCTTTCAATCAAGGAAACAAACCAGTCAGAGCACAAGAGGAACTGAACTATTTAGCCAAACACAGGAGCCTTTAAAGTTTAAAGTAGTTTGTGAAACCTGAGGTTGCCCAAAGTGTCCAGGATGACATGGATTATCTGGTCACCCTATTTTATATAACTTCTACACATCTACAAAGGACACCTCGGGTACAGTCTACTCTGGATGTGATCAGACAAGTGTAATACTCCTCCAGCGGACAGGCTTGTGGCAATTCTGAGACACTCTCCGAGATAGCGTAACATAGACTGATATGACAGCCACGGGACATCTGGAAATTCTGGACCGTTGGCAGGACAAACCTGCCGAAAGCATCCATGTGAAGGGCCGAGAGTGTAATGCAGTAAACAGGCGTGACTGGGCAAGGCCTGAATCAATTTAATATGCCAGGCCCCAGCGAAAACCCCTCAGCACACAGTACACAGACAATGGCCGAACTGTTCCGGCCAAATTCCTCATGAAAGAGGAGGAAGCACTGAGGGAGCCTCCATTCTGGGCCGTCCATCGAATTGAGATCTGCAGAATGCACAAAGAATCCATTATGAGTTTTTGGTACAGCACCTCTGGAAAAGTCTCGGGATTCTATTTCTATACTCATTCCCCTCGGAATCCGAAACATCTCATCAGAGGGAGGTGTCGAGCACAGCTGCCATGACTCACCGATCCCTACACATTCATAGGAGGAGATGGCAGCCCTTTAACAACTCCATTACCCAGAATTATCCCATAGCGCCGTGTTATTGTACACGCTGCCCTGAATCCAGATGTTCATTTTCAGCCGTTTACATTACGCTTCAATTCCAGAACCATAGTGGGAGAAGTAGACTCCGTAATCCCCCCACCATGTGTATAAGAACAACTATTTACCATCCATAGACCGCCTACAAGGGGCAGGTGTCACAAAGCTTACTACGGTCTGTAGACCAGGATCTGTCAACTGCAACAGAGAGCATCCAAACAGACATGATGTTAATGACGTTTTTATCATACAAAGGTATACACGAGAAACTATGGAACTAAAATTTGTTTGAATTGATCCTTTGCTTCTTATTCTCAAAAGCTGTGAAAGCTAAGCTGTTATTTTGCATGAACCTAAGCAATTCTAATCATTTAGCAAGCCTGGCACGAAATCGTCACGTGTCCTGGGCCGTGACAGCTGAAATCAATACATTTTAAAACCTGGAGAGGAAGATCATTTGCTCAATTAAGCACTCATGCATCTGTCCCAGAAAATCCTCCAATGACAGACAAAAAAAAAAAAAAAAGATAAATGGCTGCCAAAAAAGGGACGTACTAAAAGAAGCAGCTTAGGGGGACAAAATGCACACCATTTTCCACAGAAATTGTGAAACAGTTCTAAGCAGTGATTTTTATACCTCTCTCAGTATGGCTTCTAAATTTACACACAATGAGTAGCCTAATCATGAACGGCTTTCCATCCCCCCGCCCGCCCCCTGCCCCCCCCCCCCCCCCCCCCACCGCCCCCAGCAAACCAGCCCCCGCCACCCCCCCCCCAACCCAAAAACCCCCCCCACCCCCAAACAAACAACCACAGAGCCGGCGCAAACGAAACCAAGCACCCCACCCACGACCCACCACCCCAACCGCCTCCCCCCCCCCCCCCCCCCCCATCAGAAAATTTATATTTGTCCTTGAATGAATGAAACGAGAAAAAAAACAAATGACCGACAATAGTGTTTTGGGCGTGTGGACGAAGGCTGGCTAGGAGGAGGAACGGAAAGCTAGCAGAAGGCTAGTCTGATGAGAGCACGCTGTAGGATGTTTCTGTTATTGTAGTGAGCCCATGGCTAGCAGTCTCAAGGGGACCCAGTGGTCCATTGTGTGTGTGAACACTTTGGTGGTGATAGCAGAGTATCCAACCCCGTTTCCGAGCTACTCCCCTTCCCATGCAACATCCTACCCAACCCCCCACCCTCCATGCCCACAGGCCACTACATTCTCTCCCCCAACCACACCACAAACCATCCTCAACGCTCCTATAAAGCCAACTCACAGCACACAAAGACGATGTGACGGAACGATGTAAACACGGAAGGCTCAAATGACTAACATGTTCATTCAAACACCCTTGCCTCAAGCTGCTTGCCAGACCATCTACCAATGCTGCATGATGTCAACATGAATGCAGCAAAACAGTGCAAAGCAACAGTCTCAGGGAAACACAGTCGTAGAAGCAGAAAACACAGATGGACAAAAAAGGTGAGTACATCTGCGTGGCCCAGGTGCATTCTGGGTAAAGGGATACGTCCCACAGCTGTTTCCTGTGCAGACTGAAGGAAGCCTGTATCTCCATGCACCTTCTGCTTCCTGTTCCTTTAAACCTGCCTTCAAAAGTCTTGCATTGTGTTTCTTTTGCATTCTCAAAGACACAACCATCTTTAACCCACTTAAGATGAATGATGTTAAATTGGACCCAACAATGGCATCATTATGCCTTCTCTCTCCCCTACCCTTCTACCTCACGGTGTGCAGTTCTCCCATTTCATGCAGAGATAAATGTTCTGCCTTTCAGTGAAATCCCAAAGTGATGTGTGCACATCTTAAAACCTAACATTGCTCAGAATTCAAAAACTGGTAAATGTTTTCCTGACATTTATCATGACAGATATAGCGTTTTAAGACTTCTGGTGTCAACATATTTGCACAGGTTGAGTACAGTTTGGGTCACAATGGGCCTGGAGCCTGTCCTGGGAAACATCTTGGATAGGATGCAAGCCCATCGCTGGGTACATGTAATTTTTAGATGCAAATTTTGAACTGCAGGTTCAATGCAAACGCTCCACCACAAACGCAGGTTTGTAAACCCCCGAAATAAGTAAGATCCCAGCACTGAAGGTGTCCAAAGAAAAAAAACAGTACCATGTACCCGCTCAGTACCATGATTCAGATATAAACAACTGTGTCAGCATTCCTGTTCCACTTTGTCTCTTACCATCTTGTAGTTTACATGGACAGTATTTTTATCTGGGTGAGTAGCTACTGGTGGCATGCGAAATAGAACCTAAATAACAGAACATCACCCTGAAGGTGCTAAGCTGGGAAATCGCAAGGTCTTACATTGCATAAGCCCGTCTTCATGTTATTACTGGATGTTTTCATAGCACAGTAAAGACTTGAAAATTATTTTGAATAACACTAGACTTAAGTATGTAAACATCTGATTTCCTTTGGCTCTTTCTCAAGAGATCAGGGGTCAAGGAAAAACAAGGTAGGAATGAAAGAAGATTCCAGAAATTCAGGGAGACATTAAGCTTGCAAATTGAACGAACAGTGGCCAAGCCTTGTTTGCAACCAGCTGACCCTCATGCTCTGTCCCAAATCCTCTGTTTATGTACATAACAGTGTTCCCCAACCCGGTCCTCGGGGACTGCTGGACAGTGCACGTTTCTGCTCCCTCCCAGCTCCCTGCCAGACAGTCTACATTTTTGTAGGGGAGATGCCCAAACGTTTTTGCTCTCTGGGAGTGAGCAAAAACGTGGACCATCCAGCAGTTCCCGAGGACCAGGCTGGAGAACACAGGGCTGTAATAAAGAGAAGGAACAGAGAAATTAGGATAACCTCACACTGGCTGGTAGGTGCTATCGTGGGGGGTTAATTTATTGAGGATTCAAATGTTAATGATTCGAAATGATCAACCACAATACTGAGAAAATGTTCAGACAAGAAACTTCCAGTTTTCTTCACTGACTATGATAAATGGTGTTTGCCAAGTGACCCCAAATCAGTCCCCGGTCAGAGGTCTCCTAAGTGTCTGGTTATCACTCACTTTTTCCAGCTCGAGCTGAGATTGCCAGGGAAGTCAGAAGCTCACCAGACAAAGATCCACTTCAGCCCAGACATCGTCCTCCAGTCCACCAAAGCTTTGTACACTTTATGACTTCACTTCACATCTATGCATGCTGTACATTTCTCTTCGTAAAAACCGTCAGCAATTGTAGGCAATCAGAGTAGCAGCTTTGTCTTTCTAGTCACCAATATCTATAAAAGTATCAACGCATCTGAGGGTCCATTCACTCTGCAGCTCAAAGCGGAGAACATAGAGAGGGAACTGTTCGCTCTCATTGCCACTATTAAATGGAGCTTCAAATCAGTGCTTCTCTATCAAAGAAGAGCAATTAAACTAAGAAAACTTTACCCCTTATTCCAATTCCGGGTGATGTGCTATTAGTCAGTGTTACCGCACTATACCCATGTTGAACTACTAGCTAACGATTTGCAGAAACTTCACCCGGAATTGGAATAAGGGGTAATGTGCTATTAGTCAGTGTTACCGCACTATACCCATGTTGAGCTACTAGCTAATGATTTGCAGAAACTTCACCCGGAATTGGAATAAGGGGTAATGTGCTATTAGTCAGTGTTACCGCACTATACCCATGT
>JAODKM010000046.1:5384480-5396206 GCA_026780845.1 Petrocephalus sullivani | reverse complement strand
GCCCCCCGTCCAGTGCCCCCCCTGCGGCCCCCAGCCTAGCCTGCCAGCCTCACCCTGTGCAGCCCGTTCCGGCCGTATCCCGGTAATGATGCCGACTTGGAGACGTAAGAGCCTGTGGGAGAGGAATGGCAGGCGTGTCAGGGGTTGCTGGACCACTTTTTGACTGCCACACGCCCCTGTCTAACACCACGAAACGGGGGTAAACTGTACACCATCGGGGACTGGACATGTACACGAACGCTTACAGTCCAGCTGGGGAAAGATGTGAAAATATCACAGGATAATAAAGACTATTCTATAATTTCACTACACAGCATGCATTACCTTTCCAGTTAATCCCTTTAAATAAAAGCCCTGTGTATGATGGGATAAAGGCCTTATTCCCATTTACTGGCCGCTGTTTGCATGCTGTCCTGAAAACAATGCTGCATTTCACTGGCTCACATCTGACTGGGAGTGTAAGTGCTAAGCTGCATGCAGACCACATGACCACATGTGCACGGCTGTGATTCGCTGCTGTCCAAGCTTGCTATGGGCTGCACCCCCCTCCGTGACCCTTGACCTCGGACTGACTGACTTACCGCTGTCCATGCTGTAGCGTGAGCGTGGCGCTGGGGGGGAGAAAAGACACCCCGTTAGATCCATGTAGGCAACCCCATACACACACACACACACACACACAAAATACAACGTTTGGCAATTTTTGTTTTTCAGTCGCATTTACAAATCTTTGTGAGGACCTGAAAAATGGTCCCCACGATGTCAAAATAACTGGCTTTTGTCACATTGTGGGGGACATTTGGTTCCCACAATATAATATAAACATAATCCAGGCAGACAGACACACACGTGCGCAAACATCCATTTACAACTAGTATTGTAGCGATATTCCGAGGGTTTCCTCGAGAAACCGCGCGTTCTCGACAGGCCTGCTTGGGGAGAACACTCCTGTGGTAAAGCGATAAAGGTCATCCAAGATAGAACAGCTGCTGTCGGGGGATTTACGCAAAATAGCCCCCCCTTTGCACACCCCCGCGCCCCAGATGCAAGGCTGTGCTCACGCTAACCGCTGGTGGGGCTGCTTTTTTACTGCGGTAATTACAGTGCAGTCCCCGTTACTAGGGAGTGAGAAACAGCTGACGTCAGGGTGCAGCCACAGGGTCTTTAGCTAACCTGTTACTTTGAGAGATGAGGGCTGGATATAGTCATAGTGGCCGTGCTATCCCAGACTGCCAGAGGGGGACCTATCCCTGACCTGATCTTTCAAGGTCAAAAATGGCCAATCGGACAGCTCAGTGCAGCACATGTGATTATGGGGGGGGGCTGTTAATATGAATGTGATGCTGCATCCCCTTGGTCAAAAGCTGGGTTGTTCACTCTGGATATTTAATTCAGAGGAAACAGATGAGATTGTTAACCGGGTTAGACCGATGGCTTCAGAGGGGAGATCTCAAAGCCAAGGATGGATGGGCAATTATTGCGAGGAAATTGCGATCGTTACAATCGATTTCTAGAAAGGTGAGTGAGAACGCAGGAGCCCACTGCAAGAGGAAAGCCCATTGCTTTCATCAACAAGACTTTACAGTAACCCCTCCCCCACAAAGTGCCAAGCTTGCAATTCCAGGACTCGCATAATCATAGCATCATAAGTGATACCACCAAAGATTTATCGTTACAGCCTGAAGGTGTGACTGAATGATCTCTCTGCTGCAGGACGGGCCTCTGCTCTGGGCCAGATTTATGCGGGGCAGCTGGGGGTGGACGTACGTCACCGGTGAACGCAAAGTTCGGCTTTTTAAATGAACGGGGCCCTCCGTCACGTAACTCAGTCATAAAATCTGCACATGAAACAAAAGGCTCGAACATTATAAGAAGGCCTGGACCTGATTATAGAATGGGCAGACGACACTGAGCGAGGAGAAATGGGATGCAATTCTTCTGAGGAACAGAGACGCACAGAAAGTACGAGACCAGGCTCGGAGGGGATCTCCTCGGGAAGGGTTAGAGGCTCCAGCATCACAGGCTGCGGGAAAGCCTGTGAACAGGACTCTGGGATGTGGCTTTAGAGCTCTGAGTTTAAAGTGAAGGCTGCTCGCTGTGCTGGAAACGACTCGTCTGGAGGCCAGCTCTGAGTAACCAGCATCAGTTTTTGTTGTTGTTCTTGCATCTAATTGCAGTTTAATTTATGGTTCTTGCACTATTTTAATTTATGCATATTCATAACATGTCTTGTGCTGACACCAAACCACAGAAAATTCCTCTCTGTAAGTTGACTAAAACAGAAATATTCACCAAATACTACCATCTTCAGGAAGTGCTAATACGAACAAAACAATTATGTAATGATTATTTATTTTACTCTAAAATGTATACGTTTCTTGGAAAATTGAATTATTTTATTCCTATAGTGCTAATTCTGAACTTCGCCAGAAACTGAACTCAAATACAATTCCTCTATGTCCGTGTTTCCCAATCCAGTCCCCAGGGACCCCCAGACAGTCCACATTTTTGCTCCCTCCCAGCTCCCAACACACCCATCATAGGTATTTGGTGTTACTGATTTGTTGGGAGCTGGGTGGGAGCAAAGCTGGGTGCGTGTCCCTGTGGACCGGGTTGGGAAACAGTGCTCTGTGTGACCTCAGACATATAATCTTCACCGCACCCGGGAACGTCTATGACTGAGAGTCTCTTCCTCACAGCCATTCATGGTGTAGTTGTAGCCCATGCTGTGTAGCGTCTCCTTGCTGCTGCTCCGGGAACTGCGCGTGTTGGCCCAGGGGTCGTTGTCATAGGAACTGGTTCTGGCTTTCATCTCCTCCTTCAGGATCATCCTGCCAATTCCACCCTGGATCTGGAACGGGATAAACCAATGCGTCACCCCGGGGGTGGTCTGTGTGCAAAGGAGTGGCAATGTAGAAATCCCCCCCATTCCCATGGAGGTTTCCCCTCCCTAAATTCCTTTATTTATTTCCCTTTCTGTATTTAATAGTGAAAATAACTGCCCCGTCGTAATCGTTTTACAGTACTGGAGTTTGCTTTTGGCAGAAAAGTCCTGTTAAGAAAGTCACCAAGGAGCCGTGATATAAAATTTTAGCCTCATATTCACAGTATATAGTCATCGTATATCAAAGCAAGCGGCTCAAAGACAAGTTCCTCCGCGTGTACCCAGCTCTCACATTATCTGCACATACGTTTCTATATCGCGATCTTCAGGAATTAGACATGCGTCAACGAGACAGTCATTACATTCAACAACAGCTGGCAACTCATTTAAAATTTCACGGCAATATTCATGAAATATTTACTAGAATAGCGTGTTATTCCAAAACAGACAAACCACGCCGCAGTTACATAAACGCAATGAACTTCTTTTTGTTAGCCTGACTGACAGAAGTTGCATTTCTCATTTGTGAAACAACGTAAGATGCGGAAAATACGAAGCAACTAGCAGGGAAATGAAAAGACGAGCATCTTGTCTTTCAGCGTCTCAGAAACAGCCGCAGTGGCATTCGTCAGGAGATGCTTCCGGCGGAGTAAGAACAAGCCGGACATCACGGTGCAAAAGGATGCCGAGGCCCGGAAGGAGCCCGGGAGCCTGATGGCCGTACCGTGTTCAGGCTATGGTTCCAGCTCTCTTCCTCCCCTCCAGATGAAAATCTCCGGGCGCGTGGAGCTGTGGGGAGAGACGCAGTGACATGTAAAGGGTCACCTTGGAAGGCTTCCGGAAACAGGCTCGGAAGTCACCGGCAAGCGCCAGCGGAAAATGCACCGTTACACATCAGCCGGGCCGATCCGTCGAAAGGGAAACATTAATCTGTCTTCGCGTGTTTTGCTAATGAACTCCGACATGTAATTCAGGATAACGAAGTGCAATAACAGGAGAGAGAGGGGGAAAAAACAGCAAATTAAATCTCCAGCGAACACAAAAGCCTTTAGGCAGATAAGATCTTGTGTGTCTTTTTGAAATCGAAAGGCGTAAAGTGGCAGGGAAGAGAGCCGTCCGCGGCACACGCAATTGCCAGAAAACAAACTGAACCTGCAATCGCGCGGTTTGTGCTTTTATCTAGTGGAAGGCAGCGGCCGGAATTGGGGGGGGGGTGCGGCTCACAGAAAGCACGTAATTGGAACGGATCAAAGCAATTATTCCTGCATGCACATGACAGCCCCTTATCGGCGGACCACAGTGCCGCCCTCCACAGCTGAGATCAGCTCCTGGCACATGGGGGGCAGCTACCAGAAACTAGCGCCCCCACCATAAACACCGCTGACTTATTTAATGTAAATTTGGAGCCATGGGAGGGGGCTGAAAACTCACAATTACTTCCTGGGTCCATGGTTAAACAAGCCTGGTCTGATTGGTATATTTCAGGAGTGGCGCAGGTATGTTTAAAGAACCGCGGGAACTCCGATCGAACACCAATGGGAAATACGGTTAAGGGCCGCCAATAAATCATTGCATCAACGTGATCGGCAGTTGCACTGCAGCTGGGGGTCATTAAACAAATGCCAGACTGATGTAATTAATAGTTTAAATGTGGATTTAATTCAAAGGAAAGCGAAGAGGCACCTCTGGGAGAGTCTGCGAAGTAGTACGTGGATTCGGGGTGATGGTAGAGGTCAGGGTAGTAGGGTGAGGGGAACTCTGCAGGTCGGAGGGCGTCCTCGCTGGCCTGGTTCCTGGAGGCTGGGCGTTCGTGGTGGTCTGCAGGGACAAGGGAGCCAGTAAATGGGAGGCAGAAAGGACTGCCAGGACAGGACTTATGCCTTTTAGGGGTCAGTCAGATAGAGCAAATGTTAGCAGCGCTGGGTAGTCCAGGTCCAGAGGGGAAGACTCCAGACCTAGATTTTGTTTCAACCAACCGGCTGAGTATAAAGAGTCACAGTCACAGAGAACTCAACTGGTTGGCCGAAACAAAATCCTGGTCCTGACTTTTATTCTCTGGACCTGAACTGCCAACCTCTGAATCCTGGGGTGAAAAGGCCAGCTCAGAACAACAAACAGTGCTTCCAGTACATTATACATCCATATCGATGAATAACAAGAAAAATACAGTTAACAGTAAATATGGAAATGCTTATTATAGCATATCAATCAATGCAACATATTAATTAACTGAATTGGAATATTTGCAAACTAGAAGGTGCTACACATACCCAGATGGACCCAAAGGCCACACAAAAAGCGCTAATTAATCTCAGTATTTGTTGTATAGGTGTTCTTTGACTTACGATGGGGTAACATTCCAACGAACCCATCGTAAGTCGAATATGAAAAATATCGTAAGTCGAATATGACATGATAAATAAGTAACTGTCGCTGAATACATTAATATATATTGTAACTATGTAAATGCCAGTAAATAAAAGTATAAAAGATGTTAAACACAGAAGAAAAACTCTCCACTGTACGACATGTCGTCAAACACTATATGAGACGTATTCATCCGCATTTACATATTTATTTGTACTGACAGCAGTGTAGCAACAGACTAAAGAAGAGGCTAGGGTTCTGGACTGTTTTGGGTGGCGAGAGCTGAACTTGTGATAAGCACCCGGCTTTACTGAGTGACGTAGGACAGATTGGGGCTCAAGGCCATAGATGACCCTCCCATAGCTCGGCAGAGAAATTACGCCTGTGTGTGTATGTGACGGAGAGAGCGGCTTGTTTCCAACTACTGCGTCCAATACGATGATAAAAAACACTCACATTTATTGCCACAGAGAGTCAAAGACCAAAAGCAAGACTAAATGTATTTTTATTGCTTGCACGTAGAGTTAGGTGGGTAAGAATATTGCTAATGACCATTAAGTTGTTTTAAAAATAAGCCGAGAAATTTTGGGTGGGATAATTCATCATGCCTAGTCATTAATCATGACTGTACTGGTGCACAGAACAGGTGGGAAAACATGAAGTCCATAGTGGTCGTATCTTTGTGGAAAGAAACAGGGAGAGTTACCCAAATATGCCATTTTTGCATCTCGGACATGGAGATTTGTGAGGGAAACAGAAATACCGAATGTGCGGAACGTGCGGAACGTGCAAGGATTATAAATATACTTACGAAGCAAACGGGTGATGGAGGCGGGTCAGACAGAAAGTGCGCAAATAGACAACAAAAAGACAAATGGAGAAGAGCAGAGGAAGAACATAGTTAGAATAAATCAGAGTGGATGGCGTTCCCGTGACAGGCAATGCACTCATGAGCTCACCGCCACCTCTGCTTCTCACCTCGTACCAGTGCAATGGAACAAACCGTGCTTGGGCTTATGAGTCCAAAATCACAGCTACCGTCTGAAAGACTAATCATAATTCATAGTGTTTATAGCATCTCAAGACCCATTTGCGTCAAGCAACGAAAGAAGGATTGTGACATCTGAATAAACAAATGGAGCAGATATAAGTGTTTCTGGTTTCTTCTTGGCCTGCAGTATATAGCACGGACCATGGGTGTTTCTCCATACCAAGAACGCAATGTCTGTACTTGTGGCCTTGGCATGACCGGACTTGCTAGCTTGCCTCCCAAGAATGAACTTGGGACGCGATGAGTCATGGTATTGGTCTCGTTTGGTGAGGATGCAACCGAAGTATCCTTGACATTTGGGGCGGGGCCCCATCTCGGATTTTTACAGTTCTCTCTACTTCTATTCCTGAGTACTGGAACTGGTCTTTGGCGATGGAAGACAACGTAAGATGGGTACAAGAGAACACAAGTACGATCAAGTATGCATATTGAGAAACACCTCATGTGCGGGAGTATGTCTATTTTGACTCTAGCAGTAGCTAAACCAAATCCACTGTCTGATGTTCCTAAGTGGATCTGTCAAAGACACCTTACAGTCTAGGAAACATCCACATGTGTGCCTGTCCACTAACAAATGTGCCTGTATGGTTCTGACGCAACCACAACTCAATGGGCCTTTGGCGATGTCACAAACACAAAGCACAGACATGAACAAAGTCATGCTATTTATATGCACTCACAATTGCCAGAAAAAGACTAGATGCATATAAATGAGAATAATGTTAGACAAAGGGCATATCTATGATCTAATATTTGAAGAAGACTGCACCTTCACGCAAGTACTAGCATCCGATGTGCAAACGCCCACACAGCTCATACTGTAGTTTCGATATGCAGCGATTTATGCAGTCAATAATGCTAATGCCTCAAAGGAGCAACGAAGTTCGGATGACACCCACGCGAAACCAGCACATGCTAATTACATCATCCAAGGACCAGTTGAAGTTAAGCATCTCTCTTCCTCTAGCACTTCAGACATGCAGGATGCACAAAAAAACAGGAGGGAGAACACAATGCATCGCTGTTATGCACAATCCACATGGCACGTCAGATTGCGTCCATTTTATTAACGTTTAGACAGTAGAGAGATCTGCAGTTGTGCTGCCAGCATCCTGAGTTCCCCAGTTTTTCTGGAATATTGAACCACAACTTCACACAGCAGATTCCCAAGCTTCTCCCCAGAGACAGGAAGTGAGCCCTGATTGGACAGGAGTGTGATCACATCACCAACACTGTACCATGTCTCTTATAGATAGGAGGGTTCCTGTAGATGTTCGTCTCCCCAGTGGCTGAGGACAGAAAAAGAATGGAGGGTGGAACATTAAACAGAGAGGTGTGGAAAATGAGGAGGTATTAGTCGGGAATGGGACCTCAGGAAATATGATAAATATGAATTTCTGTCTGCTGGTGGAAATACATGTAAAAATCCCTCACTTTAAATCAGTGCTTCCCAATCCAGTCCTCGGGGACCTACAGCGGTCCATATCTTTGCTCTCTCCCAGCTCCCTGCCAGACAGTCCACATTTCTGCTCCCTTCCAGCTCCCATTAGGGAGCAAAAACATGGACTGTCTGTGGTTTCCCGAGGACGGGGATTGGGAATCGCTGCTTTAAAAAATGGCACCATTTCCTGTGTCTCTGTACTGCCCCTTCTAAGCTGTTAAACAAATCACTCACATCTCAGAGTCCCAGTTTCACGCTATGCACCGTAAGTCTTGTAATTGGTTTTTACAGGGAAAAAAACAACCCGCAGCTTTACACGGTGATGAAAACTCGGCAACGCCTCGATTCAGGGCTGGGGGATAAAGAAAAAAAAACGGGATTTTATTGCCTTTTGCTAGTTAATTCCGGGATTTTCCTATAGCCTGGAATGTCCAAGGAATAGCAGAAAGGAGATAAAAAAAAACAAATGGAGTAGCCGGAAGCAAATAACAAAGCAGGAGAAAATAAGTTCAGATGTTTAAGGGTGACAAAAACGGGATATAGATTTCCGTTCGTCAGCAGCTCAGGATCCGCAGAACTCCAGGCCCCGGAAGGCTGGTGTTCCCAGGCATCCGGCAGAAAGGTGACAGCTACAGGAATAAGGTGACGCTGAGGGATACCGGGAGGGGTGTACCCGTCAGTACGACCGCTCTACCTCCCATAAAATTCATGACTATTCTGCGCCACCCGCATAATCGGAACTCAGCCTCCTTTGACTTGTCAGTTCTGTCCCATTCTGCTGCTACATCTGTATCATGAGAGGTGACACCCAGGGGGCCTGTTCTGCATTCACGGGGGCTCCCAGCCTGTCCTCCACTGCCGGCCACGATCGGCCGAACGACGTCGCGTCGGCCCGGCCGGGGACCAGCGTGCCTTTCAGAGCTGCCCCAGAGACAGCAGCCAAGACCGAGGGGAAAGCAGCCGGCAGCGGACTGGGAAAAGCGGGTCACGAGGGCGGGAACACGCAAAGGACGCAAAAAGGGGGGAGGAAGCTGGAGACAGAGAGAGGAAAGAGCCCTGCGGGGATGTCACGTCACTGCCGGGGTCCTGAACAGGGCTGGGACATTATGGAGAGAGGAACGGGGGGGGACATTAATGGGAAATCAAAGATAACGAACCTACCTGGCACGTGGAAATGCCTGGGCGCCTGGTACGTAGCAGGAGCGCGGGTCCGGGCGTCAACGTGGCTGTAATAAGGAGAACTCCCTCCGCTCTCGTTACCTATAGGCCAACCCACCAATGACAGCGCAGTTGAGTGATTGACAGCTCTGAAACCCGCCCCTCAATTCTGATTATCAGCCAATGGAGTACACTAAGCACATATTCACGCGTATGGTGTCTACCAAGTGTAAAACATAATAAAAGCACAAAGTTACTGGCTGAAAAGAAATGTCCTACAAGACCGCCATATTGAGTGAAGACCAACCCTTGGCTGAAGACCCCCAATGTGGACTCACCGATGTGGTAAGAGTTCTGAGGGGTGCGGGCCAGTGTGGGGGACACACCCTGACGACTATACGTGGGGGAGTCAATGTACCCCGGGGTGGAGGATCGCCGATGTCGCAGGTCCATATTGTCATAAATTTCCTACCAAAGAACAAGGAAATCCTGTTTATGGGTGTTGGTCCTCGAAAAAGCACTCACCTTAGCGGTCTTCTGTTTGGAAAAGACAGCTAAAAAGTCCAAAAAATCCTCCTACACGACATATTTCCTTGCACAGGTATGAGATGAATGTGATAGATTTTAATCACCTAACCATGCTCACCAACGAATCCGACAAAACAGACATAAGACCGTGCAACACACACACAAACGTGACGGTCGTCTGGTGATGACAGTCCAGACAGACGGCTGAAGTTCACAAAGATCGGATTCCGACAGACTGCTACCGAGGCTCGCTTGGGAGTTCAAAATAACATGTACGTTTCGTGCTGAAAAATGCTCGACAGTAGGAAAGTTTCAAAAACTGCTGACTTTTTTTTGGCACACGTGTGTGACAGGCTCTGGCATGAGGCACGTCGAGGCACAAGGGTAACCCATCTCATACAAAAGTAAGCCCAGAATTGCCTTCCACCGTGTCGGATTCCAGGTGAGGGGTAATTACCTGAGAGTATGGAGACAGCATCCCCAGAGACTGGGAGGGCCGGGGTGCACAACAAAGAGAATAAGACCTGGTATCAGGACCTGAGATCACACAGGCGTCCGGCATTTGCTGTTGATTACCAAAACCTGTCATGCTCACTGGAATCCAGATGAAGACACTGCGCTCTCAGCCAGAAGAAGGAAAAGAACTTAGCACACAGACACAGGACTCAGACGTCACTATGTGTCCAGCGTATTTCCGCTGGCAACACCAACTTATGATTTAATAATTTCTGCCTTAAATCAGTTTGAAACCATGAAAAGTGTCTACATTTTTTTCGTCGTAGCATCTTTGGCACTGATGTATTCACAATAACACTATGCTCGGTGTTGAAATTACTCTCGTGGGTGTTAATCATTAAAAAGAATGCGTGCATTTTAAAGGATTATGAGCAGGGGTTGACATAAGTGGTACACGAGTATGCATGGGAGGTATGTTATAGTAAATAGTAATAGTAAAATGCATGTAAAAAGTAAAAAAAAGCAATTTTTGCGTCCAAATTTGCGTCAGTTTTCAGTCTTCACAGCACAAACGTGTACCTAATTTGAGTAACTTCTTACTGGAGCTCTAATAATTAAAGCTCTAGTATGAAGTTACTCAAATCATGTACACTTTTATTGATCCCACCCATGCGAGTAAAACTGCTGCTCATTTTACTATTGATCCCGCCCATGCGTACTCGCGTACGACTTATGTCAACCCCTGATTATGAGAGGTGAAAACAATGATCCAGTGGCAGTTTTAATGCAGCAGGTTAGAAAAAGACACCGTGGAAGTTTAATGGCTTTGCGAACTTTTATCCATAGCTTTTGCTATGGATATACTTAGAGATTATCTCAGAATTATCACTTTATACATTTCTTATTGTAACATGAACATTATCACACAACACTGAAAAGCACTGTTCTTAAGACTGCTAGCAGTTTTTTAAAAATCTGAGGGCTTACAAATTTGTGATATTGTAACATATCACAAAACACCCATGTTAAGCGCCTTAGGGTTGACTTGGAAGGGCGATATATAATATATATACAAGAATTGCCCCCTACACGGCATTTGCCTGAAAAGATAAGTAGCAGATTTGCTTGCAGAGCCTATGGTGATGCAGGACAGTCGCAAAGCTGTAAACCCGCTAAATAGATGGGACAGAGACGGGGGGGCATGCGGGGGGCTTGGGCTGGCAGCACATGCACAAGCGTCAGAGCGGGGGGCTCTGTAGCACTGCAGCAGTACCTCCCCGTAGCTGTACCGCTCCAGCCTGTCGTTAGAAGCGTATCTGTGGTACGGCTCATAGGACATGAGACTGGGCCTCCTACTCTCATACAAGGGCTTAGCCTTAGACAGAGCATCGTAGTCTTTGTACTTAAAGATCTCGCTGTCCAGTTTGGCCTGAAACGAGGAGACACACACACGCACACACACACGCACAGTGAAAGAAAGCAAGAGCAGGTATGAGGCCAGTAGACTTGGGGGGATTTCCATTTGGCTGTTAAAAAGACAGTGAAAGAGAGTCTCTTCGGCAGCCCAAAGCCGTGCTGTTAGTTTAAATGGCATCTGGTATCTCTAATTGATATTTCTAAATTGGTATCCCTAAACTGGTATCCCTAAACTGGTATTCCTAATTGGTAGTAGTGCCCGTAGTGTATGAGTATATGTATGTAAACAACCTATGACAGACTAGCATTCCTTCCAGGGTATACAGCAGCCTTGTGCCATACCCCCCCCCCCCCGCCCCCCCCCCCCCCCCCCCCCCCCCCCCCCCCCCCCCCCACACACAAGCATCCGCTTATTCGTCTTCTTG
>JAODKM010000046.1:5365009-5384470 GCA_026780845.1 Petrocephalus sullivani | reverse complement strand
TATGTAAAAACACCCAAAAAAACCCACACTTCCCTCCAGGGATAACCCCGCCCTGTGCCCCCCCCCCCCCCCCCCCCCCCCCAATCCTGACCATGAAGATCAGTTGGAAGATTGATGCATGGAATTTATTTCTATATGGATACAGATTTCAGTCGCAGAAATGCACTTCTCCTCTATCATTGTGCTCAGTGGAAACAAAATATGCCAGGCGTCTCCTGGGCAACTAAAGCAAAACCAAGTAGACAAGCTCCTCTTCTGAAAGAGCAAGCATCAGAGCGTGTCAGTGTGTATCTGACGGAGTGTAGCTCAGGCAGAGCAGGGGCTGCCCTCACAGGACTGGAGGAAGTACTGCATATCAGGTAAACAGAAGCGTCTGATTGTGCTATGTGGGTGTCACTCACACAAATGGCCCGGCTGGGAGAGCTGATGCTGGAACCTGGTGGCGAGATGGACACGTCAGAGGCACGCCTCTGCTGTGGGGAGTAGGAGAGGGCAGAAGTTAATGGCTTATACTGTATTTTTCATCAAGATTTCGAAGAGAGAAAGAGTGACAGCGCTCACCTTAAGCTTCTTCTCCACGTTGGCAGCCTGTTTGCACAGCGGGTGCCACACTTCAGAGCCTGGAACAGAAACGGATGGTCAGCCATGTTTCATTTTCTTCATCAAGCAGCACTGAGGCCTCCTTCCACCTGGACACGTCTCCAGACGACAAAATGAGGGCAAAACTGACGCCGGCTTGGGAATGACGCCCCAAGACCAATTCAGAGGTGACTGGGCACCGAGGACCCGAAGCTGAACACAGTGACGGCTGAGAGGGTGTGAGTGGGGCAGGCCCAGAGTGGCCACTCGGGAGACTTGGGAGAATTACTGCTGGGCTGCTTAGCGGCTGTGCTGGGCAACAAAATAATCTGATAGGTTTAAAATCGAGTCAATCGGAAACAAAATTGTTTTACAACAATTTGACAACATGGCTTCAGAATGTTAACCAGCGACCCGGTTAACCATAAGTAACCAAACAAGATACAAGACAAGATACAAGAGCGAAAAGGTGGTCCCAATAATGTCAAAATAACAGGCTTTTATTACATTGTGGGGACATACACACACAAACACACACACCAGACTGGGCTTAAAAAAATACACTTGAGCAGGTTGATATGCTCCTTTTTTATTTATTTTCATCTTAAAATGTCAATTATAAATTTTATGGGCTAATAAGGCTTGAACCATGGCATCGCTTATTAAAGTTCCTGCAGAATGGAGACAAAATGAGCTGGTGTGGGGCACAGAACTCCTGGGCTGAAAGTGAGTCTCCCTCCGTGTCTGGCGGGATGCATCAGGGCTGTGGCTTCGTCAGGGGATCAACGGGGCGGTAAGTACTGCCCAGGAACTTATATAAGGACTGGTCCTTATATGCAGCTTCCAGCTAACCTTTTTACTACAGTTCGTCCGCAAATTAATGGTTGACAGTCAGCAATGTATGGTTCATAAATGAGTAAACAGGAAAACCATTACTAAATCTTCTGCTGACTTAATTTTATTTTATTATAAGTATTACTAAAACGTGGATAATAAATGTAGAATTGTTGCTAGCAGATGTTTCTAAAGCTATTCAAACTGAGAGGGTTATTTTGATGGTTTATTCTTCGCTACTTTTGGCACTTTTGACAGTGAACTGCTTCCACTCGTAAAATGAAAACTGGACCAAGAGTGAGTTCAACAAGATTTTAACATCATTATTTTAATGGTTGGGGGGGCAGCAATGGGTTTTAAGCTACAGTAGGGAAGTATCAAATCCTCCCGGCATATAACAAGTGATGCAGTGAAATGGACTGCTGGTGACTGCTGGTACGTCTTCATCCAAGCCTGCACTGAATCTGTCCACCTCTCTGCGCCACATTACGTGTTCCGTCCTCCAGACCGCCTCTGCAGAGGCTGATGAATTTACGAGGTTTCTCTTTGCCAAGCAGGGCCCGTACATCAGAGTCTGGAGTTAGAGGCTTGTGGGGGGGGGGGGGTCATAAGTCTCTCTCCTTCATTCACACCACACACATACTCTCAAGAGATATGAGGAAACAGAAAGCACCAGGACGCAGGACCCAAAGGTTTAATCTTTAATCTATTAAAAGATCAACAAGGACCTGGAAGGTGTGAGCCAGTGATTCTCTTAATGCAAAAGATGCCAAATCTGGTATTAATAACTCCGTCCAGTCACTACCAGCTGACGCCATGCTATTTCATTTCATTCACCTGAGCATTATTTAGAGTTGTATTTGGCCACATAAATCTTTTGTAAAGCTACAGGTGAGAGCATTGTGTGTGGAGTCCATAAATCAATACCCCGCATGAACTAGCATCTACAGTCCAACCCAAGGAGTCCAGGTCCATCATTAAATCACCCTATGCCTGGCCTTGCTGATGATCCACATGAAGACTGAAAACACATCATTCCTTCATTCACACCACACACATACTCTCAAGAGATATGAGGAAACAGAAAGCACCAGGACGCAGGACCCAAAGGTTTAATCTTTAATCTATTAAAAGATCAACAAGGACCTGGAAGGTGTGAGCCAGTGATTCTCTTAATGCAAAAGATGCCAAATCTGGTATTAATAACTCCGTCCAGTCACTACCAGCTGACGCCATGCTATTTCATTTCATTCACCTGAGCATTATTTAGAGTTGTATTTGGCCACATAAATCTTTTGTAAAGCTACAGGTGAGAGCATTGTGTGTGGAGTCCATAAATCAATACCCCGCATGAACTAGCATCTACAGTCCAACCCAAGGAGTCCAGGTCCATCATTAAATCACCCTATGCCTGGCCTTGCTGATGATCCACATGAAGACTGAAAACACATGTAAATAGCTAGGATTACTTTTAGACATTTACAAATGCAGACCTCTGGATCCTAGCTTTAAGCCTGTGTGTAAGTCTGTGTGGTAGGCTCATCGTCCTGCCCAGAGAATCGCTTATGCAGATCATAAATAAGCAGTTTTGCTTTACTTTGAAAATGCAACAATTAAGCTGGTAAGATCAATGTTCCCGTGCAGGACAAACATAGCAGCAGCTCATTTACATAAACACAATGAATTCTACTTTGTAAAAACACCGGGTCGATATTTCAGGTGATCGTTGAGGGGTTTCTTTTACTTTGCTATTTTTGCTGAATCATTCAATCTGTCTTGTAGCTAACCCTTAACCACATTTTCCTCAAGACATGAAATCAATGCTGAACAAATCTGAAATAGTTTATGGCCCAAATTCCCCTCTGAATTTTCCAAATTAGCCTGCCTGTGCAACAGGGATGGGCTTCTGCATTTTAATGACTTTGTTATGGGACATTTCCGCTGCATCATTTGATGCTAATGACGATAGCCTCAGCCGTTAAAGCAGTGTCCCATGCAATATCAAGGAAATTCTTTTATTTCAAAGAATGAAATGATAAGTGCTAAATATCCATCCATCTTCCATAACCACTTATATAACACAGTCCCACAGTAGGTCTGGAATGTATCCCAGAATGCATAGGGCACAAGACATAAGCTGTGTCCGAATTCAGCGGCAGCATCCTTTGAGGAACATGGTCTACAATGGCATGATATCAGTGTATTACAGATCATGCACCCATATAACTCGACACTCACCTAGAGACACCACTTCCCATAACTTGTTTCTGGACTGCATGGGGAAACCAAAGCACCCAGAGGAAGCCCGCAGGAGCACGGGGAGAACATGCAAGCTGCACACGCAGCCAGGGGTGCAATTCAAGAATGCAGGTGTGAGGCTACAACACCAGCCACTGAGCCACCACGTCACTGTACAGCATGAAGCCGATAATCATTAGCATTGCTTGCTGGCCGGCCTCACACTTAGAGGATTGAAGCCTGCAAGCTGCTGCCCCGGGTAGATTACAGAACAGTGTTTTCCAACCTGGGCCGGTATGCATAAAACTTCTCAGAGTAAAATTTCACTCTTAAATCCGGCACAATTCTAAGAGTTCTAAGAGAGAGCTGGAGAGGACTCCTAAACCTCCTAGCAGCAGCACTACGTGCACCCAGACGGAGACCGCGCACTTTCCATCAAAAAAAGGACGACCTGCAGATGTACGACAATAATGTCTGAAATGCTGTGATATAAAGAATAAATAAATCATTCAAATTGAATAAAAGTGCCAAATCAGTTTTGTTTACACATGGAATAAAGGTGGCCATTGTTCATTTATATCACCAGTCATGCCGTCACGTTCACCGCATACCTTCTTTGAAACTCTTTCAGTTTTAGCAGTGCAGGATCTCGTGCATATACAATGCCGCAAATGGACTCATTTGACACCCCTAATATCGCCTCTACTATTTCTGCCTTTTACAGGTTTACATGGTGGACCCTCGCCTGTGTGTTAACAAGAGAAATGGGAAATAAGAATAATAATAATAATAATTATAAAACATTACACCACATTTTTTCACATTCCTCTGCTGAACGCCTTGTCCGCGGTGACGCAGCATTTATGGAGCTCGCAATAACCTCCCTAGCCTCCTTCCATTTAAGCACTACTGTAAATGTGCCAAGGGAACCGTTTCCTTTGTTGTTTGGTTTTATTTTAGTATCCATTGTCTTTAACTAAGTCAAAGTGTACGAACAATCTTAAGACCATTCTTAAGAAGTTTTATGCATACCAGCCCAGGTCTTCGGGGACCACAGACAGTCCACAATTTTGCTCCCTCCCAGACGTCCACATTTTTGCTATCTCCCAGCTCCCTGCCAGTCAGTCCAACCTAGTCCTCAGGGACCCCCAGACAGCCCCCTGTTTTTGCTCCCTCCCAGTGTAACAGGGAGCTGAGAGGGAGCAAAAATGTCTGTGGGTCCCCAAGGATCAGATAGGGAAACACTGATATGGAAGGAGAATATGCAGTTATACCATAACCAGAAGGAGGCTCCTCACTTTCTGGTCCATTTCATGGTTTCCAAAGCAGATCCCCACTTCCCTCACCTCTCAGGTACATCTCCTCTCCTTCCGTGAACATCATCTGGCAGCGGGCACATCGGGCACAGCTGGGGTGATAGTGCTTCCCTCCGGCCTACGGGGGAGAGTGGTGGAAAGGTGAGAGATAAGATCCAGGGACCAAGAAATAGGGCGAAGGAAGACAGTGTAACAGTGAGAGCTTCCGGCCAAAACATCAATGGTCCCATTTCTGGGGGAGGTGCCTATCTCTGAATCCTGGAACTGAACAGTCTCAACGAGGCTGGACTCATTTGGGAAAAAACATCAGATGGGAGGATATGGAGAAAAGAAGATGAGAGGTGTTGTGTGCCGTCCTGCCTCTGACCAGGAACAGGCCAAGAAGTGGCTGCAAGCCATGTTCTGGGGAGGTGGTTGGACCACAGCCGTAACGCCGACCAATATAATCTACAAGCCCCTCAAAAGCTGCTCTTTAAGGAAACTGAATAGTTTTCATTGTTGACACACCACAGCTAAATGCGACTTCTGCATTTATCTCATGCAACATTGTGACACAGTAGTGAGCTCTGTTCCATCACTCAGAGAGCAGTGCTTGGGGGTGGTACCTTAGTGGTACTTGCAGGTCAGGGACTCGAACCAACAACCTTTCGATTATACATGCACGTCCCTAACCATTACAGCACACCACTGCCCCTTAACAAACGCCTTACATAAGCCTCAGTGCTACAGTAGCATAAAGGTCAAACTGGTGCTTCCTAGACTTGGATGAAGGATGCACTTTCATACAACAGACAGGAAAACATCCTGCCAACTCCTTGGGGAGAGAGCATGACTCAACAAAGAGAGTCAATACCTGGCCCACATCCAGGCCTCAGCCATGACGCTTTGCTTCTTCTCACTTAAACTCTGCCATTCTTAGCTACATAATACCAAGGGTAATGCATCCTGTTTGTCTCTGCATTTCTCCAGAAGACTTTTTTAATTGTAGCCCCGTTTTTGAGCAATTGGTTTCTCTCTCTCAGGCTGTTACTTCCACGGCCCTTTCCCGGTGAGGCGCCGCCATATTCCCACCGCAGCGAGGGGCACAGGCACATATAGCTTCTGTGCAGTCAGCAGAACCCTGACTCTCGCCAAGGGCGTCCTCGCGTCCGCCAGTGCACGTCATCTCTGGACACCAGTTCAATCTGTGGTCTACTGGCTGAGCCGCCGCTCGCTTGCCACACGCCCAAAACCAACGCCCGAGCTTTAATCTCGCTTTAATCTCCTCTCAGTCAGCCAGCTCCGAAAAGTTTGTTGATTGAATAACAGAGGTCATTAAACTCTGCTCAGATGCGTAAGGGTATATAAATCTTGTCTATTATCTTGACTTCAAAACAGGCACAAGTACAGCTTTACAGTGCTGACTAAGCCAATTCCAACAGCCAATAGATGATTACGATCTGAGTAGGTAACAATACAACTCTGAATCTCCATGGCAACCACAGAAGGATGTTCTTTTACAGTAAAGACAAACAGAAATTAACACATTTTGTACAGTACAAAGCTTTCACTATAATATCCAGGTAAAACTCTGGGACATCCTGGCAATCTCTGGGTTACATTTGTCTTGATGATAAAAAAAAGTGGGCATGTGTGGTGATATCTCTTCTTACGGTACAGTGTGTGGTGATATCTCCCCTTACGATACAGTGTGTGGTGATATCTCCCATTACGGTACAGTGTGTGGTGATACCTCCCCTTACGGTACAGTGTGTGGTGATATCTCCCGTTACAGTACAGTGTGTGGTGATATCTCCCGTTACTGTACAGTGTGTGGTGATATCTCCCGTTATGGTACAGTGTGTGGTCTCTGGATCACCTCGAGCACTCTCCCGCTGATATATCTGTTGCAGCTGCTGCATTTGATGCCAAATTGCGCGTGGTAATCCGCCTCGCAGTACGGAATGCCATCCCTGAATGAGGAAGACGTAAGGAAAAAAATAAATAGATCACTCTCCAGCCATCTTCACAGTTGGAGAACTATGAAAGAAAACCGGTTGGGCTGCATGCGGCACTTTGGGTGTATGGCGAAGCCGGGACGAGTGCGCAGCTGCGCGTCTGCACGTACTTGCTGATGTACTCCCCGGTGAGCACCACGCCGCAGGACTGGCACTTGAAGCAGCTGACGTGCCACTGCTTCTCCAAGGCCAGAAGCGACTGTCCCTGTTTGATCTCGTCCTTACAGCCGGCGCAATCTAGGAATCAGGAGGAAGGGCGGTTATATCAGACGCGTTGACCCCTAAGAGCCCAGTGCTGCAGATTTACTGTGGTAGATAAATCCTGCCTGTAGTGCTTTTTGCACATCGAATGAGGTCAGGCACCCATTTCTGTAATTTGGTTCATATTTAGCTGCGTGACCCCAAGGTTGCCCTATTGATCGAGAATCATGGAGGTCCTGATCATATGATCATTTCTGCTGCGCCCCTAGTCTTCTCTTATAGAACGCATTGATTTTAGGGGTTGCTTGCTGCACTTAGGTGTCCGTTGCTGGCAAGACTGCAGTATGTGGTTGGAAACCTCGCACCAACAATCGTGCGCCACCGTTGGTGCCACTAGTATTCTGGTGAACTGGCCACCTGCGAGGGGGTAAGTCCCTGCATTTTATTTGTCGGTTTACAGGGACATTAATAAATTGTGGTTTCAACTTTTGACTCTATTTAGGTGTCCTGACTCAAAGCTCTAAGAGATTGCTCTACTGATTCAGGTTTGTGTAGACTGGGCTGAAGATACCTCTAAATATGTACCTCTAGAAGAGGATACTGCTTTATTTCTGTACAGTCGTAGTAAAAGAGCACCACCAACCATCATATCTGAGGACCTGCTGCAGGAAATCATTCTGTAACACAGCTGAGGGCTTCACCCTCCAACTGGAATCCCAAGCAATATCTTTCAAATGGGCACCATATCATTTTACGGTTTCAATTAAGAAATAAACTGGGTTCTTAGCCCTGAGGGTGAAATGACATTACAGGTGGACTGGAAAGAAGATTCATTATGCTGTTTGTCTGATTCACTCTAGAACACGCCTACACGCACAAACAGGCAAGCTATTTAAAGTTCACATTGTCATATTCTGACCTTACGATTTACTACCTCACGTAAGAATAATAACTGTATAAACGAATTAATAAATCACCCCATATATGGGGGGGCTCTGTTTTCGTAGGTACATTAATAAGTGCCGTTTGATCATAAGGGCAATTAATATGGTGCTAGGCATAATTTCAGCACCTCATCAAGACATTTTATCATCCCACAATCTTTCTAAATGACAGCAGCAATTATGCCCGTGGGTAATTAGTTCTCCATGGAAAATTACACCAGATTCCCAAAAAAACGATTAGTTATACTCGACAAGTGGAAGAAGCCTTTGAACCTGAATCTTTCCCGCGGACTGACAATCGAGTCTACAGACAGAACAGAACAGGTGATGGCAGCAAGCTTTGGTCAGCATAGTGATATTGGGAATATTGTATGAAGTGTTGCGAGAGGTTTATAAGCTGCAATATTGATCCAAAAGAGATTAACAGTACATCAGAGCAAGAATATAGATCTTTGGGACTGTTTAACTGAGTGGATTAGAGGGCACAGAGGAGTAAAATATCTCGAAACTCTGTAAATTGTGTAAAGTGAAATTCTGCAAAATGATTGCTGGTCATTTGACATGTCATGTGATGAATTCCATCTTGGTATGACCTTAGTATTCAGAGAAAATATTTGATCCTGAAGAACTGGGTAATGAACCAGTTTGGTCATTTAAAACTTGCTGCAGCCTAGAATAAGGGTGCATAACCTGGAATCCATCCGTCCACGTTTTATGCTGTTCTATCCAGCACACAGTCGTGGTGACCCTGGACGGCAGGAAGTAAGGCCTGGGACTCCAGTCAAACAAAGGACACACGCTCATACCCAATTTAGAGACACCAGTTCACCTAAATAACCTTGGACTGCAAGAGGAATCCAGAGTAACTGGAGGGTTCCCTTAAGAGCACAGAGCTGGACACACAAAGTGCCAAGGAAAGGAATTAAACCCCCCAGCCTTGGCAGGAGGAGGCCACATCACTACCCTACTGGCCTCGAAGCACTTTGCCTCTGATTATTCTGCCCCTGAGCCTTACCTAAGACTGTAGTGTCTAGGAATTAGGGCTCATTTGATAAGGGTAAATCTGGAGATGGAACCTGAGAGTGCGCCTACGGAGAGCGGGCGCATTGAGGCCCCGGAGAGATTTGTACGTACAGCTCGGTCCATGGATCTTGACGGGCTCCTTGATAAGGGTCTGCGAGCACAATTGGCAGATGCACAGCTTCCCGTTAAAGGTGACCCGGTCGCCGATGGGGAAGGGTTTCCTGAGACGGTAAGGAGAGAGAGGCGGATTACGGGGATGATCAGCCCCCCCAGAAAACAGGCGGCGGACAGCTCCTGAGACTGATAAGGGGCTTTAGTGCTGATCGTTCATTAAGATGCTGTTTTATCGCTCATCAGCAGCCTCCCTCAATGGCGAATACACTGACGAAATGGCATATTGTCACACTTCCTGGGACATCCTTCTTCTGAATATGACAATGACTTGTGTTCATTATCACCCACAGTTAAATGGCTGGCTTATGTTGTTATTGCATCTGAGCTACTTTGCACCTGGTTATCTGCTCTTTCTATAATGGGAGGACATTCAGCGCAAAAAGGTCAGCATTCAATCCATCCATCCATAAATCCATCCATCCATCCATCCCAGTACAGGGCAGTGATATATAAAATATTAAAATGTAACATGATTAATCAGTGAATGCCTTGAGGTAATAATTTGTCAGAAATTTGTAGAGAAATACAACATATCACATTGCCTAGATGTGCTGTACAGCATCTAAGTCGCATCTGATACAGAAGCACTCTCCAGGTCCTTCTGGAAAGGTCCTGCAGCTGCAAGAAAAGATTGATGGCGACCAAACAGTTTGCTGAAGAGCGCCCACACCAAGCCGATTTAATAGGGCCTTTTAAAGATTAAAAAAAAAAAACTCTTCCAGCTGCCTAATTAGTCATGCTTTTAAGGAACTGGAGAACTATCCGTTCCCCGGAAGATCGTCACATAATTATGCTTTATAAACTGGCGGCAACCCGTACTGTCTCTGCTGCCAGCGCAGTCCGACTGCCAAAAGCTGGCGCGGCACGGCGGATGGTGCCACGGCCAGCTGCCAGGCTCAGACGAAGCACACGGTGCCACGTGCGGAAGGCCGCCCTGCGGGCAAGCATCAAACCGGCATGCGTCAAAAATCCCACCCAGAGAAAATGCACAGTCGCTTCTCCTAGGATGACAGTCCAGGGCACGACCCACCCTCACATTCTACAGCCAGTTTACAGCCACCAGTTCAGCTAACTGCATATTTTCGGTACCCTGGGAGGAAACATCTGTGAACACGAGGATGGCATGCAAGCTCCACACACCGAAGTGGGGGCAGGAGACACACCCACAAAGCTACAACAAATAAATTACCCTAATTAACGTCACCTGACCGCCCACCCGCTCATAAAATGGAAGTACTATTACCTCAAGTTATGCGTAAACGTGCAAGAAAGCATGCAAATAAACGTCAAGTAAAAGATTTTATGAGTTTCAGATTCAAAAACACCTCTGTGCTGTAGTGTGAAAGCAATTTGCCGGAATGAAGGCCACTGGCGACCCCCTGCCCAAACTCTGACCCACAGATATACAGTAACAATTCCTAGACACACTTCTTGTTTTCATTGTTTCAACACTAAAACATTTCATATGACCAAGTACAAGGAGAAAAGAGAACAGACACTGCAGCTTTTCCTTGTCGTCTTTATGTATATTTTCACTTCATTACCTCTAGGGGTGAACTGAAGGTCACCTCTCCTGGTGGATAGAGGGTGTAGAGCTGATTTTGTGCGTTTTGTAAAACAAAACAAAGAAATGCAGGGGAAAATAATGCTTGGAAGCCAGGTAAGACTTCCCTCAGTGTCTGTAGTGTGGCCCAGAATAGACACATCTCCAGAGATCCCTGGGGTCAAACCCGGTGCTCTGCTAAGTCACATGATCCAGAGCGTCAGTGCCAAGCTGTCCAGGAGCTCCGCCTTTCCACTGCGCTCTTCACATAAACAGTTTATGTTTCCCGCATCTGCCTGGTAAATCACACTCGTTTGCTTAGCAGGCATTGCTGATGCATCTCTGCTGCGTCCCGGGCTGAAACTTGAGCTGCACGGCAGTTCATCCCAAAGACGCCAGGTGGTAAAAGAACACAGTGCCCGACAAAGTTAATCTCCGACGAATGCGAAACAAGCCACCTGTTCAGCTGAGACGCCGGCTCAAAGAACATGGGGGCGTGTTCCCAGTCCAAATGCTAGGAGGCATTCTAAACCCAGTACTGCACATTGGTCTGTTAATGAAGGCATGGACCTGCTCTTCAGACTGAGGGACCCTGTCCTGTACTGACACCGTAACTACTTCATAAAGCCTATCATTCAAACTCACTGAATAATGCAAAATGGCATGCCACAGGTGAAAATTCACAGAGGCACTGATGCTTTCTAAATATTAGACTGAGAGGGGATCTTAACTGAGAGGGGGCAATTGGATGCATTTATACTACACAGATAGCTTTGGAAATTGAATTTTATCAATCTGACAAGCCCGAGGGAGCTGTGATTTTGCCAGAATAATACAGCCTATGGCCCTCACTCATGCAAAACCTCCACCTCAAAGTAAAACAATGCAGCTCCTTTAAGAGCTTCTAGAGATTGGAGGCTTTTTGTGCCACAGATAGCAGCTCCTCCTCCAAATGCAGACATCTGGGTTTGGGTCAGGTCTCCCTGCCCCGTCTGTCTACATGTGGACGCTGACATCTCCGCCCACCCCAGGCCCATCCGCCCACTGGAGCCCCGCCCTCTTCTGCTCACCCTAGCGGAGCACGCTAGTTCCTGTGCTATCCCCCTGTGCAGCTACATGGCTAGCTCCCAAAGGCAGAGGTGCTCTCCCACACACGCCTCTCCGTCACTCTTCTGCCAGCAGGCAACTGAAGGTAGGTGTTCAGGAGAGAAGGAAGGTGGTGGAGTGGTGTACGGAGGAGAGAAAAACTTCAGTGTATCTGTGGAGGCTTTAGGTAACGGAAGCTCAGGGACTGGCCTCTGTACATACTCAAAAACAGGAAGGCAAAACTAGCAATTATCATGTCTTACTGTACCCTGGAGCAAACGTGGGTGACCTAGTTTAAATAAATGTTACTCCACACATTCCTAATTTTAAAGCCTCCCCACTGTGAAGGGTTATTTCCTTCCTGAAGGACTGACCAGCCACTTTTTTTAACCTACTTTCGGGGTAATCAGGAAAAACTCAGATCCAAATATACATTTGAACTACGGCCCTTAGCGCTGACATATTAGTATTAGAGAAGTATTAACAAAGCAGGTGATTAAGTTAAGATACGGAGGGGAGGGGGTGAGGAAGGGCCAGAGCCTGATTCAGAGATTACGTAAGACCTTAATCCCAAGGGGCTAAGCAAAGTGGACATTACTCCAGCTCAATCGTCTTCTTCCGCTTATTGTATTTCTCCTGCTATCGATCCTTAAATGCCTGTTTATGCGTACTTTATGGTGTATGCTTCACTGCCAAGCACCTCTCTCTGTGCAACGCCCTACTGTGTAGTAACGACGCGGTCTGACAGGGCACCGTGCAAGAGACTGTGCAGCCACAGATCCGCAGGGGCCTTTCAGAACTTTTGATTCATTCTTAATCATAATATGTCACATGGTATTTCTTTTTATAGTCGTGTCAAACGATTATCTCAAGATTAAATGGATTTCAGGTGGGTCTAAGGAGCCTCAAATGTATATTAAAGTTGCATCCTTGGCTGGCCTGACTGAGACTGCAGACGTTCTCAAGCTAGATCCCCACGTCAACGGACCACCGAGCAGGCGAAGTCACCACCCACCTCGGTGACCGCAGACATGTCCTGTCACACAACTGCAGATATTACAGCGACTATCGACTGCTTTTTACAAGTCAACGAAAAACTCCAGCGAGAGTACGAGAGTACAAGACCATCAACAATAATAAGTAACATTTTACATGAGGGGGCACAATTAATGTAGTATTAGGCTGTCACTTATGTATTGATTAACCCAAAACTAAGTCTGAGATATATACTGATCTCATGTTCATTCATCATTAATGAATTGTGAGACATCTTTTATCTGAGCATTACTGGCACAGCAAAGATGAGACCCGTCCAATCAACAACTGAGGCCGCATAGAAAGCCCCCAGGTAGCTTTGGATCAAGGGGGCAGATCCGTGGGCGAGTGCTGCTGGGACGCAGGCTGGGGTCTGATCAACCCTGGCCGGGTTGTCTGGGAGAGGGTGTCTGATGTTGAAAGACCCGTTGGAGTCTGATGTTAAAAGACGCACTGATGATGTGTCCCAGCGCATCCCTGACACGCATCTATCATCGTCCTCATCATCTGAAGCAGTTACTATGCATGTTACTGTATTTGTTAATTCTTTACACCTTTGAGAACTACTGAAGGAACAAGTAATGAATAACACGATATGTGAAATACTTGATGTCATGTTTGTCTATCATTAATAAATCATGATGCATCTTTTATCTCAAAAATCTACTATGTTGCCAAGTAGCTATTTGTTCATGATTTATACTGCTAGTAGTTACTACTAAGTATTTTTGCCCACTCAAGGCTATCACTGCTGACCTGAATCATAACACGTTATAAGATGCATGTATCATATCAGGTGATCTGATATACCTGGTTTGCATGAACCAAAATTCACCGGCTGTCTCTCTTGTAATAAGGGCCTACACATATTGTGGTGATATTATCAGATCCAACCAGCAGTCATGTTAACAAAGGTATCCTCGAGCTCCCCAGTGAGTAAAGGACCAGACCAATATCTGAAAAGAAGGCAGATAATAAAAGCATGAACCAATAGACTGTTAGGAGATGCATGGGATGGAGAGGGGCTCTGTAGGAAAACGGGGAGAATGCCTGCTATAACCACATGATATGGATATGTGGCGAAAACAGCCAGAATATACTGTAGAGTCGAAAACTAATCAAATACAGGATCCCAGTCACCTGACTTTCTGGCCCAAAATAGTCCCTCAGGCCCTCTGACCCTTACACCATAAAAAGTGCAGTGAGGTTCTAGTTCCCCTTCTGAACTGGCAGAGCAGCTCCATAATAATGACTAATATCTTTTAAATGGATCGGCCGCATTTAATGCGGCTTTTCCTGCGGCACTGGGAATGCTGCGGGCTGCTCTATCATACAGGAAGCGGAGAAGGAGGAGGAAGTATCATCATTGGGGGGAGGCGTATGAGCGCAGGGCGGCGCGTCACGAGGTTAATAACGGGAACAAAGACAAGCGTCATTACGCCGGCGTCCCATCGGAGGGTGGGTGGGACCCCATCATTTGTGCTCGCGCCTTGGGGGTAGGAGCTAATGTAACAGAGGGAGAGCTGCAGGCCCGACGAAAACTGAGTACATGCTAAATATTGGGTTAGCATAGGCTAATCCTGCAAACACAGCCATGCTCTCGCTCACTCAATCCTATCAAGATTATAAAAAAAATTAATACGCATTGGATTGGCTGAATTCAACAGTTCTTTATGCTAATTAACCTTAACTGATTTCAATCAGTTTTTAAATGAGGTTCTGATCTTGTCTGGAAACTGAGAGAGGTGCTTTTTATTTTGCTGCGGATTGAAATGAACGTAAACAAGCAAATCGATGTAGCTGTGCTGTTAATTGTTTGAACGTGTGATTTTGCACTTTAGCTAATCCTGAGTACGAACCGAATGGGCGAAAGGTGAAAGGTCAACGGAGGTGGCACCTGCAGGCACTGCAGACGAAGCAGGCGGGGTGGTAGGCACGCCCGAGCGCAGACACCACCTCGCCAGTGATGAAGTCGCCACAGCTGTCGCACTTGGTGCCGTAGAGACGCTGGTAGTCCACCGTGCAGATGTACTCGCCGTTCTTCTGGAAGAATCCGGAGCGGGCCAGGTCACAGCTGCAGACTGCAGGCACAGCACATATAGAAGTGGGCTTAGAGGATAGAGTTACCGGAAAAGGAGACGCTGGGCACGGCTCCGACCCTGTCCGTGACAAGCGCCTAGGAGATGGCTGGATTAGTCACGTAACATTAGCAGTAACACTTTCTATGAATGCCATGTCTATCAGAATCTATGAACATTCATAACACATTATAATGCATTTATAAAGAATTGTAAAAATAGTTATAATACATATAAAAAAACATAACACATTATAGCCATGTTTATTGTGCATTATGAATTCTTCGTAGAGCTTTCATCTATAATGCACTGTTGATTCCATCATAATGCATTTCAGTGGATCCTTAATTCTTGCCAACAATTATAATGCATTATGAAGGTACCTATAGTGCATTGGAGATAAGAGCTTCATTGGAGCTTATGAAGTATTATAATCAACACTATAATGTCCTATGACTCTCAATAGAAGATGCTGTAATGCTTTATTAATTCATTTATTGACCATTATAATGCATTATGAAGGGGTCTATAGTGCATTATAGGTGACAGCTTTAAGCACAGCGTTACCGCATTTGTTTTATTTATCAGCCGGCCTGATGCTGTCCTTCTCCATTCCAACCACAGAAGTCGGACAGCTGCTCATTACTGCATCACAGAAGAGGTTTCCCCACTGTCATCAGAACCGCTTAGCTGCTGACCACACAACAGGGGGCTCTGATTAGAGATTGATGCTGGTGCCATTATTGAATTTACTTCTGGGCTGTTATTTCCTTCTGCAAACTCAGAGAGGAAATGCTTCAGTAATAAATGCTTCAATCACAGCACTGGCTCTGGCCATGTAACTTATATAACCTACACTTTTTTTACTTCAATTTCTGCTGCATGTAATCCTCTGTGTATCAATATATCAATCTGTCTCAACGTAAAGTCAATAAAAACGTTAAAAGTATTAAAATCCTGTCACTGTGGTAAAATGAGTCATGCCCACCCCTTCCCCAGCTCTGTCTCAGAACACCCCTAATTCTTGGTGAAGCAGAGGCTTAGATGGGCGTCTCTGATCACAGGGAAGTTTATGGGACTGAGAACCACAGGCGCAGCCAGGGAATTAAAGGGGCTCAGAATCGGCGGTTACTTCCGATGATGGGACTTTTCGCAAACTCGAGCAGAGAAGGACACTGGGAACTGTGATCGGGGAGTCTGCAGCCTCAACATTTGTCAGGTTAGCTCTTCGACTCCTAGCAGCTTCCTTGATGCAAACTTAAGAAGAGTGGAGACGTCTGTATCTGATTTCTCCTCAATGTTAATCACAACTACTGACACGGTCTTACCTTTTACATGATTATGATTTGATTTTAATTGATATTGAAATGCACTCGAAAAAACTCTCAGTCACACACTAGCAGACATTTACATGTACAAGTACTAACACTGACTAATGCTTTTGCTTCAGCGCATAACAGAAGAGCTTGTGTATTTAAACCAGGGGCAGCCAGTCTTACCCACAAAGAACCAGGGCATATTCAGGTTTTTGGCCCTTATGTCAGCTGTTCAAAACCAGGTGTCAGGACTCTTCAGCCAATCGGTGCTCTTATCACTAGAGAGTTGCAGCAAAAACCCGCATACACAATAGTCCTGTCTGATTATGATCGCCTAAACTGATTTTGCATTCATTGTTAAGTCTGTAACGTGACCTTTTCATCTAACACTTACGATAACTGTTAATCTTGTGCAACCGCAACACCAACTGGCATTCTCAGTCCACGGGTCTGCAGTTTAATAGCGTGCCACCCTACACTCATGTCTTCCTGCACTAATAATACCCCAGGGGCCACACAGGAGCCAAAGCGCTGAGAGCCAATGCACCTCACTTCCTGCGCTGCTGAGAACCTCTCTCCTAGGAGGTGCTCTGTGCCTCCATGTTGCCTATACATCAGTGCATCAACTGCTTGGCTTAGCTTGGTCTAGCGGTATTTATTTAGGACTGACTTCTGATCCATATCATTAACCTGAATCCGAATGGCAAGCTGCCGAAATTGTGCACACATCCTCCCTGCGTGTACATGTGCTTCCTTTGGTTTCTCTGGCTCAATCCAAGAAAACCCAGTGTGGATCGGCTAAACTGGTGCCTGCAAATTCCCATCCTGTGTGATTGTGTGTGTGTGGTCATGTGCATATCACATTGTGGGGACCAAAGGTGCTCTCGCAATGCACCCACAATCTAATAAAAACCTGTTATTTTGACCTTGTGGGGACAAAAGGAGAAACTCAATTTCATAAAAATCTGTGACTACAGAAAAAATGTCAGAAGTTTTGTATTTTGTGTGCTTACTTATGGTTAAGGTTAGGGCTGGGTGGGGTAAGCCTGGTGTTGGGATTGGGGTTGGCCCACGCCCACAAAGATATGAAACAAACAGAGTGTGTCTGTGTGTGCCCTGTGATAGACCAGCGCCCCCAGCAGGTTGTGCTTTGCCCTACACCCTCCAGGCTCTTAGTGATCCTGTATTGTACATGCAATTATATAAGATGGGTGGATAATAGACATCAGCACTTTCCTTTCTAGTTTTCCAGCCCATCTACAGTGCACAACTATCTACTTTTCAGGCAGTGGCTAATTAGCATAGCTACAGCATGTCCATCAGCCATGACAGCTTAATTCCCCTGACAGGTGCAGAGACACCCCCTTTGAAAGCGCAAGCTGGCATGGAGTGGCTATCAGGAAGAGCAGGCAGGGAGAGACACGGCATTCTCCAGGCAGTGAGCTCACACACCGCGTACCCTGGCCAGGCCAGAAGATGCATTTCTGCACTACGGCAAATGCGGACGGATACACATACGCAAAATGTCAACGCCACGTCAACTCTTCTTTCCTATAGCTATTATAAAACATTCATAAGGACAACAAAGCCAAACACCTGAAACTTTTCGAATACTTAAAATATTGTTCAATTAAAGTAAATAAACATATAAATAAGCGATGACTGGCTCTCTGGGCAGAGGATCTGGAGGTAAGACACTAGTGTAGTGTAGTACCAACACAGTTACGTGTAGCTTAGTCCTGACGGAGAACATTTCCCCATTCCTGTGTAAGTCTGAATAACTAGCTGCACACAAGAATTAGACCTGGTGATGCAGCGCAGTAATAATGGTGCTTAAGAATTAAAAAGGTTAAAAAATAGCTTATCGAAAGAAAAAAAAATCAACTGTAATTTATTAAGATGCAGAACAGTAGATCCAAGTGCATTATTTTCGAGAGATATGCATCCAAAAAAAAAAAACATGGAATGCAGCGGTATCTCGAAACATTTATTACAAAAACATCACTATGTCCAGTAAACCATGCAATATTAGTGACGGCAATCCAAGTTTGCCGGGGCAGAAGTACGGGAAAAGCACAGGAAATTTCATTTATGGTTTCGTGTTTCCTGGCAGTCTCTCCCACTGAATTGTGGGTAATTTTGTGGGGTCCTGCAGACTCAACGGAGTCTAGAATAATGCTTTCTGAACTGTAAGACGATTCCCTGACGCCCCTCGTAAATCACTCCTCTCCCCAACAGCACGCGGTAACACGGCATTACACAGCACTTCCTGAAGTATGAGCGAGAGTATGCCTTCGTAACGCAAAGACTTCACCCCCCCCGGCACGCAGCTGTGATGCTGTCAATGCACCGATAAGAGGTTCTGCTGAGGATTTTTCTGCTCTTCCTTGCTGGTGACCTGAAAGTCACATAGACGGAACAGCTGTGCTTTGGAGCGAGACACTTAACCCCCCCAACTGACACCTGACCCCAATTTACTTCAGCGAGTCTCAAAATCCTATGAGTCAGGGAAACCGGAAAGCTTACCAGGGTTCCTTGAGTAAAAGCATACTCCAAATGAATCAGTAGATCAAAATCATAGAATAAATCAGAGCAAGGTTATGTGAATGGTTTCAGTAATGCACTGGTAGCTGCATTACAGTAAAAGTCAACATCCAGTCAGACAGCAAGCTTTTAACAGGCTACTACAATATTCTTAATTGAATTATTTATTTCCTAAGAATTTAACCATGTTTAGTTGTTCCAATAAACTTTTGCCAATATGCATAATGTAATGCAGCGTTTGATTGTTTAATTGTTTAATTGTCTGGCTTTGTGTTTGCACATTGTAGATAGAATGGAAAAATCTAAGTGTGTCTAGAAATGTTCTCATTTCCTCATGAAGTCCTTCAGAATTCTGTAAAGAACAGTTTTTAAACGAATTATTTTTTGTTATTTATTCTCAGTTTTGTCCGTTCACTTAGTTACCAGTTATTAACTTTAACCAAACGTTATCAACTTTCACCAAACAAATAAACCTAAACTTTTTTTACATCCTTCGATACTGTTCAGCCCGAATTAAGGAATGGCATTGGAATGAGATCGTAAGAAATGTCTT
>JAODKM010000046.1:5317811-5341394 GCA_026780845.1 Petrocephalus sullivani | reverse complement strand
TGGTTTTTGTGGCGCGCCCGGGCCCCCCACACCGGCAGAGGGGCGGGGGGGGAGCGACAGAGGATCCACACCACACGCCGCGGGGGGGGGGGGGGGGGGGGGGGGGGGGGGGGGGGGGGGGCGGCAGCCACAGTGTGGATCCTGAAGAGCCATGGGGCAGTTATCTGGAAAACCAAAGCCAAGTGACATGCCAGTGCTGCCAATTTAACCAGCCTAACTTGGCAAAACAGTTCCCCAACTGAACTATTTTTTCGAGGCCTGCAAAATCCAGTCGGGCCACTGATCTGCCACAGATGTAGCATCACAAAATACCCTTCCCCCAGCGACAGACACAGCTGTTAATGGATCTGGATGATGCTATCTAACGCTTAATGGAAATCCTGCAGATAGTTAGGGCTTGTACACAGGGGAAGCATAAAGGGGGTACAGTTAGAATCATTCCAAAGGCCCCTGAATGACTGGGGCCCTAATAAATTTGGAACATAATTGGATTGGTCTGGGTTAGGGGTCCAAAACTTTTGACCGCATCCCTGTTTGTACACTATTTATCTTTAAGCCCCTTCTTCAGCCAACCTCAGATAATGTACAATAGGATGGGATCAAATCCAAAGCTTGACTGGTTCAATGGACAACAGGCTCAGGATGAAAGGAAGTGAGGCTGTACAGGACACTAAACCTGGTAAAATGGACTGTATAGATTTCTTTACATAAAGTGAATATAATTTTTTTTATATAGACTGAATGGCTAAATTAGTCTTTATTATAATTTCTGTAGATGTCCCCCAAGACCAATTACTGTAATACTCTTAACCCAGCCCTGCTGGAAAACTGACTTCCTTAACGATTGCTCAGTTATTTTTTTTTTTAATTAAGTACAGCGTTGAATATGAACATATACATTTGATTTGTCAGCTTCTCCTTGTAAACCATGATGTGTGGTTATTCTGTTCACATTTATTGAGCTTTCCTTACAGCACACATGTGGGAAAAAGCGTTGCTCAACCACACAGCATTGAAATATTTCCTCTGCCAGACATGGGATTTGATCCCATGGCCTACCTCATATAGACACATAGACCTGAACCACCTCATTGGACGTCAAAACCAAATGCAAAACTAAGAGGTGGAGCTACTACTTCGATGAGGCATGCACATTATTTGTGGCCATAAAGTTTTAGCCACTTTTAAAAACTTCCCTCCCAAGCACCCATTCTGAACGTCATTAATATCACTTGTTATCTTTCGGAAGATTAAAGCAGAGCTAGTTGAGAGAAACGTGTGGTCATACTGAAGCTGGCAGGTACATCCTGTCTTCCAGGAATACAAATAAGAGCCCCTTACAAGTGCTCGCCTACGCCATCCCAACATGCGGCTCGCTGTTCCAGATGATGGAGGCTGAGCTGCTTTGCATATCTCTCAATTTTAAGAAGAGGCTTTAAATGGAGTAGTTTGTTCGTTAACAGATTATTAAAGGACAACAGTTTGGAAGTCCGTCTCCGACAAAACGTCTGCTCCTCCTAAATGTGTGCTCCTCGTAAGTGTGTGCTCCTCCTAAATGTGTGCTCCTCCTAAACGTGTGCTCCTCCTAAATGTGTGCTCCTCCTAAACGTGTGCTCCTCGTAAGTGTGTGCTCCTCCTAAATGTGTGCGCCTCGTAAGCATGTGCTCCTCCTAAACGTGTGCTCCTTGTAAGCATGTGCTCCTCCTAAATGTGTGCTCCTCGTAAGCGTGCTCCTCCTAAACGTGTGCTCATCCTAAACGTGTGCTCCTCCTAAAAGTGTGCTCCTCGTAAGCGTGTGTTCCTCGTAATGCCCACAGACTGTTAATATTCTTCATCCATCTCCACGCCTAAAGGTCTTTGACTGTCAAATGTCGACACCCTAAATTATCACACCCTACTTGACTTGTCTCGGCTGACACTCGCTGCTTCTCTTCTCTTTGGGAATTCCAAGAGCATGGCCAACTAGCTCCGGCTAAATCCACTCTCTGGGATGGGGGAGGAGGGGTAGTGGGGGTGTGATCTGACATCCATCAAAACGCCTAGTCAGTCTGTCTGCCTGCATCCCCAAGTGTGGAAATCGTCTGGAAGATTCCTCACTCTCTCACAAAAAGCTTTGGAGCATAAACGCCCTTCCTACAATGTTACTACCTCACTTTTGTGGGGTCGCCTGCTTTTAAATTAACTGTACTATCATTAGTAATAAAATATTGCAACTTGTGCTATAAATTGAATGATGAATGTTATTTCATCACCATGGACCTGTCACCTCTACATTGACCTCTACTGTAAAATGCAGCAAGGGTTTCAATGTCATTTTAATTCCCGATACACCTCCCCCCTAACTGAACTACTCTTCACACTGGTACTAGAACACTCCATCTGGTTGCAGCATGCAGTATGTCTTGTAAGCCACAGAATGCTCCAGCTTAATAGGTCCAGCATGTAGACATATTAAACAAGCCACACGGCTCAGTCTCAGGGGCCAGAAAAACACTCCCGTCTCTCTGCCTTGACAGATCTGGGAATCATCTTCGCGTTTTTTTTGTGTTAAGCTATATTCATACAGTAGGAATAAACTGCCCTGTGACTTTAAGTGTTTCCATTCACGGTGAGGTATGGTGCTGGGGGCATGTGTGCCCACGTCCCTCAAAAGTCATCCAGCTCAGTCAGTTGTGAATTTTGGTACCCCGGACATTCCCTGGAAGGTGCTTATCTTTACCTGAGCTACATTAACGAGGTTTTCTATCCTCTGGCAATAAAGCTCTGGGGGAGTATGGTGAAAAACCGATTTAATTTTACACATCACTGCACACATACCAACAACTTCAAAAGCGAAGAAACAAACGAGTCGTGTAGAAAGTTATCCCATGGCATGAACTCATACCGCTGCAGCTAGCAGACCAATTAATGTTCAGTCTGATAGACTGGATTCCAATATATGTTTAAACGGTAGTATATAGGACAAGCTCTTTGACTCAACTATATTTTGTGAGAGGCACCATATATAAAACAAATTAAACCACATAAAACAAAAAAAAACTAAATGTGTTTTAGAGTTTTATTAAGATTCCACTCTAATACATGTATAATGAACACCGTTACTTTGTAACGAAGCGCACCACGTGGTCTGCGCAGTATTTTTGTTTGATGACTGGGGGGCATTTGATACGGATGGTGCCCAAAGACTCAGGACAAATCAAGCACTGTCACCTAGGGTTACGTTTCCACCCGGCACCGTACCTCCCCAAAAAGACACGTAGTAACAGTGTTTGGCCATCGCTTAAATATTAGCAGTTCTACGAAGCACATTTTAAAGAGTCATGCTGGTAAATAAAGGTGGAGAAAAGAATACAACTGGTTGTACTTAAAAGGATAACAGGGCCTTTGTGAGTTTTGGAGGTTTGTCCAGATATAGCCTACACTGTAGATCTGCTTTAGGTGACAGTGGCGGTGTAGCTTAAAGTTGGTGCGTGTCACTTCTAAATGAACAACGAAAATATATTTGCAGCAAAATATATTTGGAGTGCGAAGGCAAATTATTAACGTAGTGGACCATCCAAATCATTTTACGTGTAATTACAGACATCTAAGAAACCACATTTGTATATTTGTTAACTGGATAAAGAAATGACCTAAAACAAATAATCGATTCAAAATAAATGTATGTACAGCAGATCAGATTAAATACGTGGTACTTTGCTTTATATACAAACTGCCGATAAGCTAATTGTGCACACTATATACACATATGAAAAATTCTCACCTGTAATATTAAAGCATCGCTATGTCTTATTGCCTAAAATAAAATATTTTTATGAGATGACAGTATCCTATGGGACTTATTGTTGGCAGACTAAATAGCTTTATGTTTAAAGGCGATCCGTGTTAATACATGATTTATCCTACACATGAGCAGAAGAAGCAGGCGGTACTTACCACTGCTGCTCATGATGCCAGGTTACCGGCGTGTGTGGAAATCCTCGATTACCAAAAAGACAGAAAGAAAGAAAGAACCCGCCCCCACCAAAAAACAATGCTGAATAAAATTGTTAATAGAATTATTATTAATATCGGTCGCTGATGGTATCAGTCCTGTTCAATAATGAACCTGTAATTTCCCAATTTGGAGCAGGGTGTCATTCAGTACGGCGCGGAGCCTCCACCAGAATAAAAAAAGGCGAATTGAGGACGCCGATTTCTTATAACACTGTTGCTGGCATTTATTTAATTTGCGTTCAGTTTGATGCGGTTCTCAGCGAAGCCGGGCTGGGATGGAGAGACTCCACCGAGCGCTTGCATCCCGTCCGCGGCGTGATGCGCTCCGCCGGCTGCAGCCTTTGAGCATCGCGCTTCGGAGCCGCTCCGGGCTGAGCTTCCGCTAAATGCCAGGCATCTGACATGCGGAGCCCGAAGTGGCTCAGCCGAGTGTGAAGTGACGGGCGGGGAGACGGCAGAAGCCTGACACTGCCCCGTCCTTAAGGGGAAACGGGGGCGCCCACTGCCAATAAACAGCAAGCCAAGTTTGCCGGCATACCACCCACATAACGCCCCCCCCCCAAAGCCATAAAAACAAACCAGCAAAAAACGATATATAAAATTGATTGCATTACTCTAGAGTTGTATCCGAGTTATATTGCTCAGCTACAGTGTTCCTAGTCTACTCCATTAAGCTACTTTATATTCTTATGTTTAATTTAATAGTTTATCGTAGTAGTACTTCTCCTTAATAAATAAATTCACAAATATTATGTATTAATTTTAATTATCCAGCGATCACCCGGTTAGATTCATTATGCATAAAAAATCTCGGAAAACCTAAAGGTAAATGGGTTACAGCGACATCTGGTGGACTAGGAGTGTATTACACCGTAGCTCAATGTCAAAACTGTAATTATAATTTATGGATACCTAAAATTTTTGATACCGGGAGCAAAAACTCTTCCACTGGTGTCAATTAGTAATTAAAACACTATAAATCACTGTCTTGTGCCCACCACTTACTGGAAGAATAACTATGACTTCATAAACCCAACAGAGGGCGTTATGTGTTCTCCGTGGATACAATTCAGAAATGTGACTATTAATACTAAAACACTTAGAATCGAAAATATGCAATGCATACGTTTATGCATATGTATATAATAATGCAAATAAAATAACACCTTCTAGACTATGCTATAACAGATGTGGCCTACAACTATTATTGAGAACAATGTATTTGGAACTGATTTCATGGTAAAAAAAAAAAGGTAACTTAATACTATTATAGCTCATTCCTCCTCCTCCATAGCTACCCGCGTAGTGCAGGTTTGCAGTATTAGCCTGGAGCCCATCCCAGGCAGCGCAGGACAAAAGGCCAGCTCACACCCTGGTGGGCTGCCAGAGCACACACACACACACACACACACGCAGTCACACACTATGGGCGATATGGAGCCGGCCATTGGCCCACTTGCACGGCTACAGGAGGGACCTGGAAGAAAACCGTGAAAACACAGACGGAACACTGGCACTGGCAGACATGTGACATGTAACACTGAGCCCCCAGCTCTGGTGGTCAGGGGTACCCGCTGAGCCCCCACACTGCCGAACATCATAGTCAGACAGTGCTGAAACCTTAAACATGCAAACAGTTTCCTGACAGAATGGGAGCCCCTTCCAAATTAGCCCCTGTCATAGAAGGACAGAAGATGAAAGGGCAGGATATCAAACATGTGGGTGATATCATAACATGCCGGCACTGTCAGAATAAATAGTACCAGCTTGTACCTTTGAAGGTACAATTCCTTGTCACTGGGGCTGTACCCTTAAGGGTCTGCCAGTTGTACTCTAGCTATAAGCAAATGCATCTTTTAAGGTATAGAAATGGACTCTGAGGAAGAGTTTTGTACCATTGGGGGGACATTAATGTTACTTAACCTTGAGGAACAAAACTGCACCAGGGCTGGACCTATTCTTCTGACAGGGTCTGAGACCAGCCGCAGCGGTTCTATGAGCAGGTCCGAGGAATATGACTAAGAAAGCAGCAGGAAGGAGGAGTCACAAGAACTTAGTCTGTCATCTATTACAGCAACCATAGGTGGTGCTGTTCCCTTGAGGGTGGAATTTTCACAAACTGAATTCATATAACAATTGTAATTCCTTAGACTGAGATCAAATCTACATTTTATATTACAATAATCATTATGTAGCAATTACCATCAACCAAACAGGCACCAATTAAATAGGGGCCAGTTATCATGGGTCGCTCTGTAGGCTCTGGGTTTGTACCCAGCCAACGGTTATATGTATATGGAGTCTGCATGTTCCCTTTGTGACCACATGGGGTCTCTACAGGGACTCTATTATTCTCTCACAGTCCGAAGACACATTTTAGGTGAATCAGTGAACAAACATTTCCATTACTGTGTGAAATTATATGTGTGCCATTTAATGGACTGGAGAGCCACCCAGAATATTGCTGTGCCCCGGGCATGCTCAGGTAGGCCCCGGCCCTCCACACGACCCCTTACCGGATAAATGGTCATGGAGCACGGATGGATATATACATCTAAATGTCTTATATGAATCCATTTTCACTGCACCATTTATCATTTAATAATGTTCCCTTTGTTCCCATCTGCGATGTTCAGGTTCTGTGTGAATAGCCACCGTGCAGGAAGTTGTGTCTTCTTCCCCTGCGTGGCTCCAGCAAAGTTCTGCTCCCTTAACTGCAAAGGACAGAGACAGATGAACCACTGGTGCTTTATTGGGGCATTTGCTGATACAAGTGTCTCAATCAGTCTTTATATTATATTTTTTAATGGTGTAAGATATTTACTTTGGTACCAAAGCAAGCGTGTATATTTACTTCCACATATTCACGGGGTTGCTACGCTGTGCCTGTGATCGGTAGGTTGTTGGTTCAAACCCCAAGGTCGGCAGATTGATGTCAGCATTGGACCCTTAACCTCCAGTTGCTCCAGAGACTGCCTGACCCTGCTTTCTCAAAAATGTACACCGCTTTAAACAATAGTGTCTACTAAAAATGTAAATATGATAATGTAAACCATTTTCCACCCTCTGATTCCCAAAAGCACACTCCATCTGGTTTTTCTCATTTTGTTTAGTGAGTTGTTACTGTTTTTCTTTTACAAAACCCCTGCTGTTTCTAGAACATCCTAAAATCCCAGTGGATGTTTCCTTAAACTATCTCTGTGGCATCACATAAGTGTGATTTTAGTACCTACACCCACTGCCAAAGTGTGAGTAATAGAAGGCTCCCTGTCAGATGAGGCAGGATTTCAAAGTCGGACCTCAATCGCTGCCACTTTGACCTCTGAGGTCTATTAAATGCCCTGTTCCATCTGTGGGGAATTAAAGCACAAGCCTGTCTCTCTCTGGGGTTTGGTTAGAGATATAGACCTCCTGTCTGGTGCACTGGACTGCAGTGTCTATCAGAAGAACCCGGACCCGTCTGTGCGCTGAGCTCTGACGGAGTTCTGGGCTGGTTCCACTTCCGGCATGTTGACAGCACCTGGAAATTGCAGGAGGCCTAGCAAACTGACTGTGGATTGATCACAAATACATTTGTGACAGGCAGGTCTGCTGGGGCAGGTATTGTCATCTACATCTGCACGTGACGGGCATAAAGACAACGTCAGCTGGGTTCCTGTGGGACGTTGTTTTTCATAATAATAATGCTAGCACTTTGATTGATGCCTCTTGAAGTCTTTTTTCGCCTACCCCATTTTGCTCTCCATGACACACGCGTAGGTGAGAGCGAGCTTTGCCGCGAAGGGCAGCCACCTGCAGCAGCGCCCATGGAGCTGGGGGTTAAGGGCCTCACTCAGGGGCCCACAGACGTGTGACTATTCTGTTGGGCTCAAACTGGCCACCTTCCAATCACAGGCACTGAGGCTTGAGGTTTCATTCATAAGAAGACCTCTTCATGTGTTATTGATGTATACTTCAGAAAATGTGCCTTATTAACAAGGCGCTGTGTCAGCTTACAACCACGGCTCTTTTCAGAAAGGGTTCTGTTTTTGTAAATAGTTTCAAAGCAGAGCCACCTTCCCTGACTGCTAGAGTTTTGTCATTTATCGCTGTTTTGTATACCTGCGGCAGATTTTATTTTTTTGTAAATCACACGTTCAACGTGTTGTTGATTGCTCAGTTTTACACTGTAAAATCATTCATTCCTGGTTAGATCTAGAACAGATTCCTGTGGGGCTGTGGTAAACTGCATCGCTGATCGCTGATGGTTGGCTTGAGGAGAGGCTGCTAACTTGGTCCTTGTGTCACTGTAGGTGAACAGGACTGCGACAAAGCGCTCCCAGTCCATGTCACCAGTACTCTGAACACCCAGCGGATCAAGACACCTTTTCTCCACAGTTTAGTCCATCTGGAACATCCATTCAGAGCACAAAGTATGGCTCAAGGAGGACTTTAGGTAGCCTGGATGGGATCTCATTCTTGCAATGCCTTAGCTGAACTCAAATGGTGGTACTTCTTGTAATTTGTTTGGCCAAATTCCTGTCTGATCATATCTAGGCCTGCTTTTTTTAGCTGTTAAGACTCCGGGGTCCTTACACTTTTGTGAAATGGTTCCCTTGCAGAGTCAGTGCCCTAGAATACCCAACTAAGGTCCTGGGTTTGCAAAAGATCACTTGTATAAAACACCGACGCTAGCGCAAAAAAAAATAAAATAAAATTAGAAGAACAGCAGCATTCCAGATGTTCCAGATGCTTAGGACACTATCCTGGAATGAGTGTAGCATGTACTTTAAGTCGTTTTCAGATAGCACCCCCCCAATTTCCTGTGAGCTTCCTCATTTCATTGAGAAAGTGACGTGCACCCTTTAGCACATAACTCAGATATTTATGGCTCAAGATTAATCAGTCTGTTTAACTTCACATTAATGCACCACAGTGTACTGAGAGGTCTTATGCAGAGTGTGCATAAGATATGAGTGCATTTCATGGGTAAATATGCAGGCCTCCATCTGCCAGCTGTGCTTTAGAACTCTCGGGTCCTTTAGGCCTGCTGTGCAGGCCTACTTTTGTTTTTCCAATATGTATGTTAATTTATGAAATCGCACGGAAGGATACACGACTCAATAAAAGGAGTTTTTTCAGCTACCGTCTTCCTGTAGGTGAAGGGCTAACAATTTTCCTCAAACGCTTACTGGCTACAGTTTCCGTCTCATACCTTTTTCACCACATCAGTGTCATTTCGATGTGATTAAATTCAGGTTAACTTCTTCATATTCAAATTTTAGACCGCCGTTTTTAATCACATAGTGTTAGGGTCCACAGATTTGGATTCGACTCGTCACTTGTAATATGCACATCTGGAAGCACCATTAGATCCGTGAAAAATGTCTAATCTGACATTATATATATATATATATATATATGAATGATCACATCTCAGCAGACGTAACCCTGGAGACGTAGCCTTGGAGACGTAACCCTGGAGACATAACCCTGGAGAACATATTTCAATAATAAACTTTTGTATATCTTATTTTTCTTCCATATTGTTTAACCTTTATGACAGAAATATACTTTGAATACAAAAATAGTTCTATCAATAGTCTAGCATTTCATTGTTTACTTCCGTGACCATCTGCGGGACTCACATTTCAGGCTGTGCCCTCTCCCTGCCGTGGCATTTTCCATCAACTTGTATCTATATTAAAAAAAAAAGGTTAAGGACCTTTATAATATGAATTCATGCATTTTTTTCCAGTGCTGTTAACTGTTAAAAATTGCTATTTTAATTTTTTTTGGCAGTTCATAAAATAGTTAGATGACTCATTAATGAATCATTAACATAAATTATACCTGTGGCATGAATTTGTTTTTAAATTGTAGATGACGACATTTAGATTATTTATTCTATAACAAAAAGACGTGAAAAAAGGTGAAAATATTAGCTATAGATTAGTGTCAGATTTATCACTTTTAATGGCATAAGAGGCAGTTTGAGAAGGGGGGTGGGACACAACTTCATAATATAAGTACAAAGGTCTGAATCTGAGACATTTGTGGTAGTTCCTGCGCCCCTGATTGCTATGCATATGGAATGGGCCTGGAAGTGTGCCGGTCAGCAGCAGGTAAGGAGGTGAGGAGAGGCAGCTGGGATGCAGCTAGCGGTGATCAGAGGGCCCTGATGAGAGGCTGTGCTGGCAGAACCTTGGTGTTAGAGCTGGATCTAGGTTATTGCAAAGTTATATTTAGCCCACCTAAGAACCAATGAAGAAGACACCATTTGTCGTTTCTCTGCGATGATATCAGTGCGGTTTGGGCAACTTTCAGTACTGTAGACTGTTAGAGAACATATTGTTAACACTTTACATAAAGCAGTCATTATACTGCATTACTCATACCTTCATAATGCATTATAATGCAATCATAATGCACTCATTATAAACCAGGCTACAACTATTTATAAAAAGGCATAACACATTATAATCACGTGTATTATGCATTTTGAATGCTCTATCAATCTCTATAATGTAGCACAAAACATTCTTAGCGCTTATACTGGGCATTATAATGCATTATGAAGGCATTTATAGTGCATTATAGATCAGACTTTCATAGTCATAATGCACTAGAAACATGGCTATAATGTGTTCAGTATTTATCGATGTGTATAAATGATTATAGCTGATTATAGTGTTTATAATATTTTATGAATGTGTAACAATGAATTATAATAGCCTGGCCAGGATAATTGGTTAGATGACAAATGGAAGGCCATGTTTACCAGGAGCTATGTCATATTTCTATAATATCACACTATCGCAGAGCAGAACATCAATTAGTTCGTATTGTTTTAATGGGAGCTGCCTCCCTGGTTTTTCACGCCTATCAGACACAGGAGAAGAAATTTCTGCGAGTTCAGGATACCAGGGACACAGACTTGTAATCACCTGGATAATTCATCAGGGGAGCTTTCCTTAAAAAGATTCTGCCCTGAATGTAAGATGCCTGGGAGCACTTGATAGAAAAAAGGACAGAAATATTAAAGCTACACATTTGACTTTTCTATTATATGTGCATTTCTTCTTACTTTGTCTAGGCGCGATTGATCAGAATAATGCATGTTGCTTGTCTGTGGTAATCTGGCTGTTTTTCCTCACCGTTTGTGTATTTCGTAACTCAGCCCAAGAAAATGTGCACAGAATTGAATTAGACTCCTCACTGACTCACACTGATCCAGGGGGTTAATGCAGGAAGACCTACGAGGGCTGAGCCTGCAGCCCTGTCACTATGCAAACCCCGGAGATCAGAGCCGTCTGAGCACCAACCTGCCATACCCAGAGAATGATGGGTTCAAGGAAGCAGAGGAATAGATTCGGGTGGAGAATATCAGCAGGTTATTTGATCAAGCCCCATGATTGGTCCTGCTGAAATTATGCTGAACTTCCCCAGGCGGGTTCCAGATATGGAAGCATTGCATCAGAAACCAAATTCACTCCCCTGAGAGGATCTGAACCAGAATCAACTTCATTCGGCAAGTACAGCCTGAGCACAAGGAATTGGTCTTGGTGCAACTGGTCCCATTATAGTAAAATAAATTACAAAAATAACAGAGAGTATAACATAGAGCAATAGCCACCAGCAATATAGATTACATACCAGTAAACAAAAAGTTTGTGAATTATGTAAATTAATCATTGCAAAATGATGTCAATTTTCATGTTTTCAGCTTCAGTAAATATGTTTTATTTGTATACAAATAAACGAATTGAAATGGTTGAATTAATTGTAAACCAAGTAACAGAAAGGTACTCTAAAATGAATTTAATATTAAACATTTTTTAATAGTGTTTCATTTGAGGGATAGGGTTTGTTGGTCCATATTGCCTCATGCATTCAAGGCTGTGGGTTTGAATCCTGTTTAAGCTTTGGATAATTCACATTAAAAATAAATGACTAATTGTGAATGGCAGAAACATGTGTGTGAAAGAGAGGGGTAGAGATTTACTGAGAGAGAGGGAGAATCAGCTAGAAAAGACAGTGCTAGGTGCTTCCTAGAATATACTCTGCTTGGATTTATGAAAAAGGATCATTTAATTTCATCTCATCTCGTAATAGACACGGGATATTAAATTCTGTGATTTATCTTCCGAATGTGTATGATGTAAATACAGGGGAAAAAACACAATTACCACATGATACGCATTAAAGATATTATTTATTACAGAAATACAAACTTCATTGGACATTTCTTTAATAAATACGCGATCACGTGATCTCTCACGTGATCTCCGAACACTGACGTCTTGCCCAGCAGAGCGATATGCAGACTCGTAAAAAGTGGCTTAATGTTTACGGTAAACGTGCAGTTTGATCGCATGCAACAAATAAGCTGAATTCTGCGTAATCAGCTGCCACGTACAGAGATTTTTCAACAGCCTTTAAAGATGCATCAAGCAGCAGGTCAGAAAAATAGCTTGTTAATCAAACCCTTGACCAACGAAGGACCACAGTACACAGGCCATTGTTACACCGTAAGGAAATTGAAGCACATCCGGTTCAGGGCATCACTTATTAATTTTACATTTTAGCGTGATACTGTCTCAACAATAACTGCACCATTAAGACTAGATGTTTATTTATTTATTGTGGTGCCGTATAGCTGCTTATTTCAATCAGACAGATTATGAAAAGAATGAAATATGTATTAAAAAAAACTGCATGCAAAACGATTTTGCTCCTGCTACAGTCTCAGTAAGGGACAATTTCTGGGAATAGCAGTAAGTTTTAGCGGAATCTACTTTCAATATTGCTTAAGGAATGCAAAGTTAAGTGCTGTGTCGAAGTACTTTCAAGCACGATTTAAAACAATATGGCACAACAGTGCTAGGGAGCGGCTGTGATCTACTACACAAACTGTACAAACTCACAGACTAAAAATTCATATTCTGGGCTTTGCTGATGGGATATGTACTGCAGTCAGGCTGCAGTGCTCAGTGCAACCATTAGAGGGCGACATGTACAAATAAAAGTGCACCGAAGTGATCGGACAGTGAAAAGAACGTGATAAACACAAATCCACATTGCACTTTCCGAACACCATGCACCGCAAATTTTCCAGTCATTTGTAGCGGCTGCATGTTTTGTTGATGAGAAAAATCGTGAGGTTCACAAAATGTTTACCACGTTCTGTACATAAAAGCAGCTCCTGCATAAATACACGGATCACTAGCTACTAGGTACTTCAGCTATGTGGAAAAAAGATGCTAGAAAAGACGCTTGGCTAGATTTCAATTGGCAGCCAGTTGTGCAGATAAACAGATGTTAAATCAATGTTAAATTGCAGACAGTTAATCACACTTTCCTCTCCTAAACGGACTTTTTTGTGACAAACGGCAAAACAACACAGGCGCACTTTTGACACAGTGAAAATCTGCCCTACATTATACAGAATTGCATACACACCACAGTACGAGGGCACAACGCAGCTCGACAACAGCATTAAATCAGTAACACAGTAACATTCATGTAAAAAAAACAACAACAATTTGTGCGATGCTTCATTTACATATAAAAATACACGAACTTGTTCTATATACGGTCTAATTAGTCTTCGAACAGTAAGTTCGGTAATTCATTTATTTTCATTACTTTCGCCAGTCAGTGAAAACAATCGGGAACATTGACTCAACGTGTCCGGGCAGCTGCAACCTCTCAGGAAAGACAGGAAAGCAGCCTGGACGTCTTCTGACGATTCTTCCACGAAAATACCGAGGCTTATTATTGCGTCAAATGTATTATTATTATTATTATTGGCATCGTTATTATTATTAATATTATTATAGGGCGCTTACCCGTTTCTGAAAAAGCGCCCGTCGTCAGTGGAAGCGCCCCTGCGCACCTGTTCCGTTCCATCAGCGCGCTGAGAGACTTTTCTCTCTATCCTTGCTGCGCCATCACTATCCTGCAGTCATCTGTCCCTTTAGACAAAGCCCCAATGTTCATGGAATGTATCCGAATGTCTGACCCTCTATTCCCGAAATTATAGAACAAACTGAATATTTCACTCAAGATAGCTGTCAGATTCTGTTCGAATATAAAAAATAATTTAACACACGTTGAAAACAGTGGTCGACAAAATGGATGTTTTTAGAAATCAAACTATCTTAAAAATTGCTATTTAGTGTAGAAATAAAAAGACGTACAAGTGTTAAGACTGGTTGGCTTTTCTTAAATAAGGAGGCCAAGAACATCTCACGTTACAAACTGAGGTAGATAACCGAAAATTAAATGTTACTAAAATGGACACCACTTACACATAAATCAAGTACACCCTTTTGCCTAGAAGCTGCACTTAGCTGAACCTGTATATCCTCTTTTTCTGTTTCCAGAGTTAAACACATGCTCTGCACAAAAAAACCTTCCTATACCTGTGTTATTGGTCTTTTATTTGAGAAAAAAACCCAACTTTTTGTGGAGGCTATTAGTTAAAGGGCACTGGTTAAAGCTTTGATTCTTTCGGTTGGACTTTGAATTTTTTGGGACAGCGTGTTCTCCCCCCTTTCCAGACTCCCCACATCCACATTCCTGGCTCCCGAGTCGCACCTGTTCCTGGCCTGGAGCTCACTGAGCCAGCTGGTCCCCCCGTATAAGTTTCCATTGGTACTCCCCTGTTTGGTGAAGGACGCCCTCCTTAGACACAGGATTTCCTGAAACGCATACCTGAAGTCGGGGCTCCTACAGTAGATGAGAGGGTTGAAGGCCGAGTTGGCGTAGCCGATCCAGTTCAGTATCCTGAAGGTCAGCTTGATGTTCTTGATCTTCCATATGGCCGTCACCACGTTTAGGACGAAGAAGGGGAGCCAGCACAGGGTGAAAATGCCCATAATCATTCCTAGGGTCTTCAGGGCTTTGTGTTCCCTCAGGCAGAATTTGGTCCTTTTTCCGTTCCTGGCCTCAACGCCGTCCCGGGGCGGGCCACCATGGCTGAGGAAGCGCCCCTCGCACCTCTCGATCTTCCATAGCTGCTTCTTGGCCTCCTGGAAGACGCGGCTGTAGACGAAGACCATGACCACCAGCGGTATGTAGAAGGAGACGATGGAGGAGGCGATGGCGTAGGCAGCATTGGTGTTGAACTCGCAGCAGCGGCTGTTGTTCATGCAGCGCAGGGACTCGGGTTCGTCGGAGATCCACCACTTCATGTGGATGGGGAGGAAGGATATGAGGGCGGCCACCAGCCACACCGTCAGCACCACCACACGGGCCTTACACTTGGTCAACAGCGTCTGGTAGCGGAACGGCGAGGTGATGGCCAGGTAGCGGTCCAGCGCGATCACACACAGCGTCTCGATGCTCGCAGTCACGCACAGCACGTCCACGGCTGTCCAGAACTCGCACCAGAAGCTGCCGAAGTGCCACGTGTTGAGGATGATGTAGCAGGCACCAAAGGGGACCACCACCAGCCCCATGACCAGGTCAGCGCAGGCCAGCGACGTGATGAAGTAGTTGGTGACGGTCTGCAGCCGCTGGAACTTGGCGATGGCCGTGATCACTAACACGTTGCCGAAGACGATGCCCAGCACCAGCAGCGACATCAGCATGCCCAGAAGTGCCGCCTCGACGCTTCTGTATCCGGGGGCGACCGCGTCCGGAGAAGAGCCATTCAGCTCACCGGAGTCGTTTAATACCACCGCCGCATCCGTACTTCCCATTATCTGTCGTCCGCGGCAGGCGATGTAAAATAACGGGAGAAATGGTTAGCGTTTCACAAGGGATCACGCTACATAAACATCCGTCTCAGGAACACCATTTTCACGGTACTCAAAACCCTGTTTACTTTACATGCAAAAGCTAGAAGTAGTATACTTATACCCCATCCACATCAGAATTTTATTGAACATATTATAAAAGATAAATAAAAGAAAATTCATATATGTAAAGTAGGTGTTACTGGTTGCTTTCGGTATTATTAGAAACCCAAGCATATTTCAGGTTTTTTTTTGTTTTTAAAGGTCTGTTGCAATTTAAACTGCAAGGAACAAAGTACATAAAAAGGGTGAGCACTTTTACAAACCTCCGAGAGCGCTCCACTTGCCGGTTTAGGTATAATCCTTCGGAAAAGGAAAGAGATAATCTGAGAGAGTTCCCATAAGTGTTTAGGCTCTCACTTCATTTAGCTTTCTGGGTCCCCCCCCCCCTTTCTCTCTCTCTCTCTCTCTCTCTCTCTCTATCTTGCCCAATCACAGAGTCAAAGGAAGTGTTCTGCCATCGCTCATGGCTTTCTGCCTATTTGTCGGAGCACTTATAACGTGAGCCAGTGACATCAGACACCAGCAGCAGCCAATCAGGGTGGCAGAAACAAAGAACTTTTTTCCCCTCCCCACATTTGCAATACCAAGTCTGTTAGTGCTGAAGTCAGGCTGTAATAAAGGGTTTTTTATGAGATATTATATTTGATTTGACTTTCTAGGGTTAGCCGGGTGGGATGATTGAAGTTTATTTTCTGCACCGAAATCGAATAAGAGATAATATAGCAGAATATATATGCCAGAGTATATTGCAATTAGAAATTCTGCATTTTTTTTTAATTATACATTCTGATTTACAGTCACAAAACTTGAAAATTGAAATGAAAAAATGAAAATTACAGAGGTTTCTTTTTGTCTAAGAGGCACATAGACAGTGTTTTTTTTTTTGGAGATTGTACACATCCTGTGCATTCCTCAGCTCACCAGCGTTGAATATTAATATGCAACAGCTGCATTAGTACTCACAGCTGTGTAATTCAATTAAGCGTCTCATCCCACAGCTCAAGAAATGTGCAGCTTCGCCTGTATAGCGTGGTATGATAGTGAGACATATAGGGTCCAAATGTATGTGAAAGCCGCTTTATAAGTGAATAACATCCCTCATATTGTTTATTTATAGAATATAATAATGCTGGTCAGAAATGTGGTTCTGGCTGTCTAAGTATGAATGCAGTGACCTTAGCATGTTCTTATTCTGAAAAACAGGCGTGACTCTGTTGTGCTTGATTACAAAGCCTTGGGGATTTATGAATAAAATAATTTACCTCATTACAATATCCCTAAAAGGAATATGGTAAGGTGCTTTGTAAAAATCCTTACTAATCACTGAGTTTTGAGTATTGCAGTAAAAGAGAAATTGAGGTATAATTTTCTGGCAGAACTACATGGCCATGCGTGTCCTGACACCACTGGGTATGAGAAGAATGTCCGCACGGGCAGTAGCCTCTGCGACCCTGCCGATGGGGCTTTCCTCGGCCTGGAGCCACAGGCGATGTTCACAGAGAGGGTGATGAAGGTGTAATCAGAGGCTCGTCACGCCAGCGATGCCGAGCACAGCCGCGGAAGCAGGACACGACTTGCTCATTAACCTACTCCAGTGTGATTAATTACCACTGGATACACTGTCATTATAGCTCCGTGTCCGATTGGGTTTCCATATTTATGTCCGCACACAATCTCTTAATCCAACAGGCCCTGTTCCTGCCATGCCTCAGAACCCATCTTATCAGAGCCATAAAACCCGAACGCCATGATCACCAGCAATCACAGTTTTGTTACTCTATCCATGAAATACTGTATTAAATATTTCCGGTTTTTACCAGCACATACTTTTATAAATTTAACCTTTTCATCCCTTTTAGATTTTATCATTTTTATTTGTGTCTTGGTTTAGCTTTTGCTTACTCACACATATACTTTATTTAGATTTATTCCATCTTTCTATAACTTCATTGACCTACGTGTTAATTGCTTCTCTGTTTTCTGTTTTATTTTAGTCTCATATGTGAAGCACTTTGAGCTGCATCCCATTTATGAAAAATGCTATATAAATAAACATAATGATGATGATGATTATTATTATTATTATTATTATTATAACACAGCTAGCGATGCCAATCCTCGGACACTGCATTATGTTTCAGTGTATGAAAGGGGACACAGCAATAAAACCTTTCAATATACTTATTTTAATACTTTTATTATATTTTATTAAGTGACACATTTATCCAAAGCGACATAAAACTGACTAAGAAGAGTCAGCCAGCACCAGAGACAATTGAGGTTAAGGGCCTTGCTCAAGGGCCCAATGATGACATCACAACCATGTTATTTGAATCGTTCTGCCCACAGACACTCTGACTGAGTTTGATCTGTTTCAATTTATTCATGTCTGTTTTCTTGTGCATCAGAGTATGATAGGATAGTAAGGTGAAGTGTTTCATACAATTACGTTTGTATGTGTTTATCTTATTTGGCATACTGAAGTTTTTATTTCCCCTTGCGAATCGGAAATAAGCGAGATGGGACAAAGTCCCGCAGAGCCCGGCTTGTTTCCGATTTTACCCTCGAAAGGTGCCATTTCCTGTACCCCTCTGGATACGTTACTTATTTGGCTAGCAGTTAAGTGACAGTAGCCTCTGATGTCACCAGTGGTGTCAGGGTGAACACTGGCCTTCCTTCGCAGCCCCTCAGGCTGTGTTGTCAGCCACTTCCTGTGTGGATGCCCTCCTTCCTGTGAAAAGGGCCCTTGATAACAGGCGCGGCATCGACTCATGCCACCTGAGACCCTTACGCGGCATGTTGCGTGACATTTGCGTAACTGCCCGTGGCTGGGCTTGGCGAGGTGATGGCGAGACCTGGGGACCTTCGATGTTTTCGTAGGGAAACAGGATGACACTGCAGTCCATTTCTGCTGGGTGTGCCTTCTGTGTGTTTATACAGGCTGCTCTTATGGGGGTAGGACAAATAATTTCCCATCCTATTTTAATAATATCATACCTAATGACAACTTTTATTTGACTATTTGATGCAATTATGCTTTATTACGCAAAGTAATAAAAACTGCGATGAACAAACAGCAACCGAGGAAATAAAGCAGCAATTAGAATGCACAAATAGATGATGCATGTAGGGAATGCACTCTTAAATGACCGTGTGAAAGGTGAAGCGGGGAAAATGCCCATTAGACAGTTGGCACTTAGATTAAATGCTTGCAATCAACCAACTTCAGAGTTCGGTAAGGGTCTTGCCTCCGTGCCTCTTCCAGAATCCCGTGGCTCCCCTACAGATCCAATGAGGAATAGAGCCCATAATAGTTCTGTGTTACATGCTGTGTCTTTTATTGTGCTTAGATCTGTTTTGTATTTCTGATGTCTTTGGGCTGCTCCTGTAATGTTTAATGGTCTGTCAGTAATTCATGCAGATAATTGTCCATTATAGCATTTGTGCACAAACAAAGTGGCACTGGTACGATGGTTCTCCATAAAGGACCTATATCCGCGCTATAGGAATTGTAACAACTTCTTGCCTATCAGCTCTCATACCAAACAAATAGGTACTGAATCACAACTATATATTTTTTTTTAATTAGAACTAGTACTAATGTGCTTGTTTTGTGCGGTGAGTCGAACTGGAATGAAACATGACCGCCGTTCGCGAGAGGTACTTGTCTATGTGCCTTGTTTAGCGTGCAAACTGGTCATATTATTAGTATAAATGGCAGCAATAAAAAGGCTCTTAATGAGAAGAGTGGGTTAGAGGGTCATGTGACTGTGATCACCAATCAGAATCGCGATTGCCGGCTCTCACTGCCAGCATCGGTTTTTTTTTCGCCTTGGCACCTAGTAACTCAGTCTGGAGTGCTGATGTCAGGCAAATCAAGTGTCTGGTTTTATTGGCACTGTCTCATCTGCTTGGCGGTGTTTATTTTGTTTTTTCTATCTAAAAAGGCACCTCTGTGATCTGTAATTGGCTCAATCCGCCGTGATGCCTGATGTTTATAGCTTGAAGCCACAGTGATATTACTGTCAAAAGATGCTTGTTGTAACTGTACAGTTATATCTATTTAGCAGTTGTCTTTGTCCAAAGCAACAAACATATATCGAGGAATAGACCAGACACAAGTGCAGAGGGGCTGAGCTTCCAGGGACTGCTCAGGTGCAGGGGTCAGCAGGTTGTCATCAGGCTCATGTCAGACAAAATCTGAACACCAAAAACTCTGAAAGGTTGGGGGCCAGAACACTTCCTCTACCGCATCCAATTTATGAGGCGTGTACACGCTGTGTTCTTCATTCCAGGAAATGCCCGGACTGATTGTTTTTCTGCTAAAATGAGCTGAAAAGGTAATTTCAGTGAGTAAAAATGACAATAAACACATATTTGATAATACCACTATGCAACGAAGATGAAAATTATGGTTTTATTGAATTCCTGTTTTGGACTATTATTTTATATTTCAATATCAAGGGCGGCATGGTAGCCTCACGCCTCCCAGCTCTGCTCTGTGTGTGTGCGTGCGTGTGTGCGTGTGTGTGTGCGTGTGTGCAATTGTTTGTGGAGTCTGCATGTTTTCCCCATGCCAAGCAGGCTTCCTGCGGATAATATAGCTTCCTCCCATGGTTGAAAGACTGCGGTTCGGCTAACTGGCGTCTCTAAATTGAAGATGACGTGAGCTTATGTGCCCTGTGATGAGCTGGAAGCCCATCAGAGGGTGTGTATGTGCCCCAGCTGCCTGGGATGGGTTCTAGTCCCATCCCAGATCCAGTAACTATTATCCCTATCATCCAGTACTGGATATGTGGTTGGATGGATGGGTAACAATTATCCTATAGCATTGATTGTTATCCATTACAATATCTTGACTACTGTTTCCTTGTTTTCCATGTTGCAAAAAGTGCACCACCCAACTCACTTAAAGGGGACTGAAACCAAGTGCCATATCAGCTGGGGGCTGATCCAGTACCCATATGGTGCACCCTTTCTGAGACAAAATGAAGTTTGCATGCCTTCTGACTGCTTATTCAAGCAGCTCATGGGAGTTTTACTTGCACAAAAAGTTCTGAGGGAAAAATGAAAAATGATTTGTTCAGAGAGATGACCAATCAGATCTTGTGTCAGATGTCAGACCAACCAATCAGATGTCTTGGTTGCGCCTCCTCGACAATCTGGGGTGGCTTTCCCAAAACAACAAACGAACTGTGAATAACGAACAAGATAACGTAGTTCGTTGGAAAATAACGAGCGAGGTCCACGAGCCTTTCCCAAAAGTCTTCGTTATTTCAGAAATAACGAACGATCTCTATGTAGTACGTTGTTGGCTCCTCCCCCGCCTCCGCCTGAGAAAAGCACGGACTGTCGATAACAGGAACATCGATCCCACATACATATGAGTAAAATAATTGGCACAGTCAGATGTACCACCTATCCCGGTGTACCCAGACTTGTCCGTCGTACTCAGCAACTGTTCTAGGAAAATAATATTCTTTTCCGGGACAAGACATCGCCTGATTCTCCGTGATTTAAAATGTCATGGTATCACGAGGAAATCCGTCCCCAGCGTCCTTCTACTAGGATTCTGTCCGTCCTGGTTATGTTCATACATCCAGTCACGTGTCCGTAAAAACGGGTAAAACACAGCGACGATTGGCCATGTGTGCACTGTCATTTGGGTGTTAGCAGAAATGGAAAAGCCTGCTGCCGCTCTGCTGCGCGCAGTCTAGCCACGACCCACCGTGACTAAAATTTCTGGCGCCAGACATCAGAGGTACCAAAGAACACAGAAATGTCCTAAGAATCAGTAGTTAATGCAATAGTATAATACGGGACAAAATATACTGCATACAAAAATGGCCAAGTCCCCCCCCCCTCAAGGTGCTAGCCCTAGGCACAACACACACGTGAAAATCAATAAATGTGTCCAACCAATGACCTCTCACAACAGGCAAAGGCACACGGAATGCATGTGAAATCAAATTAACCCATCAGTGTCAAACATACAAATAGGCTGAAAATGTAATGGGCTGGAAAGAGACACCATGGCAAGTGGAAGGAGGAGGAAGCAATTTAGCAAAGATGAGGTGAAGCAGCTGATGGAGGAGGTGGCAGCCCACAAGGCTGTACTGTTCTCTCGGGCCAGAGGAAGCACCTCCAATCGGGAAAAGAAGAGCCAGTGGGACCGAATAGCCGAAAGGCTGAATGCCTGCAGTGGCCAGCGGCGTTCAGGGACCGAGGTCCGACGGAAGTGGCATGACTTCTCCAGCCTCACAAAGCGGAAGGCTGCAGAAGGGAGGAGGCAGAGCCGCAGGACTGGTGGAGGGCAGTCACAGGCTGAGCCCCTCACTGCAGAGGAACTGCAGGTTATTGCCATCTTGGGGCCAGCTGTGACTGAGGGACTGGCTGGAGGGGTAGATGTAGGTGTCCCTCAAGTTCCATCCACCCCACCCCAACCTGCCCCTCCAGTGCACCCCTGTCCCTCCACCAGTCCATCTCCGGGGCCCTCCCATGGCAGGGACAGCCAGGGAGCTGCAGGCAGCCCTGTCCACCGCTGCAGTGAACACCTGATCGCCCTGGAGCGGGAGAAGCTGCAGCAGCAGGAGCAGCACCACCGGGAGCTGCTCATGGTGCACAACGCACAACTAGAGGTGTCCACAAAGCAGCTGGCCCTTGCAGAGGCACAGTACAGCCGGCCCTCCATTTCAGTTCCAATCATACTGCCAACAGAGGGTGAGTAACTCACTGATTGTGAAATGAGCTGAATAGGGTGGTGCAGTATGAAGCCCATCAGGGACTGGAATTGTGGTTGTGTCAGTAACCAAAGGTTTCTCTTGACAGATTCACATGCAGCAGGGCCAAGCACTTGAATATCTTTATTTTTGTCCTGCAATTTGTTTGCAAAAGCAATAAAAAGTGCATATGCATGGCATGTCTCTGTTCAGTAATGTCACAATCAGGCAAACACATCATTGATCAGCTGCTGTCTGGTCTCCAAACCAGCCTGGTGTCCCTCCCGCCTGTCTTCCACCACATCAGCATCACCCTCTGGGTCCTCGACATCATCTGGCCGTTGCTCCTGAGGGAGGGGTAACCCAGCACGAACTGCAATGTTATGCAGCATAGCACATACAGCAATGATTGCACAGCAACGGTCAGGGGAAAAGCGCAACCCCCCTGAGGACTTGTGCAGGCACCGGAACCGCATCTTCCACATGCCCAGAGCACGCTCCACAACACTCCGGGTTTGCTGATGTGCAGCATTGTACCTCTCCTCAGCCACAGTTTGGGGAGTCAGCATAGGAGTGAGGAGGTATTCTCGCAGGGGATACCCGCTATCTCCCAGCAACCAGCCACCTGCAAGACCACCGTCCCTTGCCTGCCGACACACTTCAGACTCAGACCACATATAAGCATCATGTGTACTACCTGGCCACTTAGCCACAATGTTTGTAAAGGCCCCTTGATGGTCACAGATCACTTGGACATTGAGTGCCGAGTAACCTTTGCGGCAGGTATAGATGGGACTCAGGAGGCTGGGAGTAAGGATTGGGATCAGTGTCCCATCCACTGCACCTACAACACCAGGAATACCTGCAATGGCATGGAAACCAAATTTGGCGTCAGTCAAGGCATTTGCTCCTACTGGGAACTGTACATAGGTAGCCACATGGCGCAACAGTAGTCCGGTCACTGCATGAACAGCTTTGGAGACGGCAGCTGTGCTGAGCCCATGGGCATCAGCAATAGTCTGCAGGAATCCACCGGTGGCATAGAACCTCAGAGCTGCCAGTAGCTGCACAGTGGGACTGAG
>JAODKM010000046.1:5294578-5304860 GCA_026780845.1 Petrocephalus sullivani | reverse complement strand
AAAAATCACCCCACGTGTGGGGGGGTGTTGGGTATTATTTTTCCCTTTTTTTTGTGTGTTTTTTTGTGGGGGGGGGGGGGGGGGGGGGGGGGGGGGTGTCTTGCCGGTTGATCTGCCAATCACAATCAACTGTTTGGTGGCTGCTGTTATATGGGTATATCGTGTATAGAAAATGCGTGGATGCACAGACCAGCAAAAGATTTTGGCAAACGACCAAACATGATGATCATTATACTATGACAACATCCAGGGAACATCTTTGCAAAACACCATGGTCTGTCTTCTGTCAAACGCTGATATGCCATCAGTTCATTAACAATGCAATGCACCAGTGTTTAAAAAACGGGTCCTTAGGGACCTGTTGATGGTCTACATTTTTGCTCCCTCCCAGCTCCCTGCCAAACAGTCCACATTTTTGCTGAGCTGTGAGGGAGCAAAAATGTGGGCTGTCTGCAGGTCCCCAAGGACTGGATTGGGAAAAATGCACTCAAATGTAGATGGCTTACACACTTTCTTATTATGTATCCACCCTGCCTATGCCATACTCATGTTGGTCCACTGATCCATTTGTGCAGACCTGATTATTGTTAATACGTATGCGCAATTATGTGTGATATCAGCTATGACCTTACCATGTAGTTATCCTTCACAGATCAGAAAAAAATAGATCATCTTATAAAGGGTTTATTAAACCTTAGCTTCAAGGTAGCATTTAACATAACACGAAACACGTTAACAGAAACATTTCCTATACCAAACCCCCATATTTAGCATAAAACAGCGCGGGACACAGCTATCTCAAATGCTAAGTGTCCCCCGGCGCTAAAATCCATCAGAGTAAGCTCTCTGGCTCTAACATTTTAATCACCAAGTTACATTTACACTAGTGGGTAAACATGAAGGTTTTACATCGAACAGGAGAGTAATCGCACTTTGATTCTCATTTTTTATAGATGGACTGTATATATCACCAAGCTTCATAATTCACAAATATATACAGAAATTGATTGAACAGGACCCAGTCACTTGGGCTGCCTCTTGATGCCTGTTATTTAAATAGAGATTCAGTGAAAGTGCCTTTTTGTTTAAGAGCATAATATAGGCTACAGCTCCCTTTATGTACTTCTGCAAAATGGGTAATGTTGGTCTGTAGGACGAGCTTTAAATGCATTAGATGCCATGCAGGTTTGTCAAACTGAACGAGAGTGTAGGACAGGGACCAGATTCCGTGACCGTGAACTAAAGCTATTATTATACGTACCCCGGGGGCTCGTATCTCAGCCCCACACAGCAGACTCCTGGGGCACCTTTGTGCGTCTGACATGCCTCGTACACCCCTACGTCTAAATCCAGTCAGACCGAGTGTCCACAGATGGATTGGGTGAGGTCCGTTAGACGCAAAATGAGATTTTGCATTCTTGCAGGTCTCTGTGGAAAATTTCTGCTGGAAGCAGGAGATAAAAGAATTAATAAAGGACATGATCTGTGAGATGTAGTGGGGGCGGCTGAGGGGGTAGATGTCCTGGGGCGCGGGGGGTGGTGCATTCAGTACACCTGTCCCTTATTCCCGATGCCAATAAAAGTTTTGTTTTGCTTTGCCTTCTCTTGCCTCTAGCATTACCAAACTCTTCCGATCTCTCTTTTAATTTCCCTCCACCTCTGCTGATTCGGTTCGGCCCATTTCCGTATCACACGTCCCCTTGATTTTCGGAGCTTGCCGGCCAAGAGCGGTTGAGGTAGGATCCTTCAATATATCATTGAATGCCTTTCAGAGACATCGCAGTTTTACAAAAGACTGCGATGAGGATGCATACTTGTTTTAACTCAAAAAACACTGGATGGATCTAAGCTGCGGCTGTTTGAATGATCTCCGCTCCACCGAGTGGCACTTGTCCGTTAATCATGCAAAACATTATCGATATTTTTTCCACAATCACTATGGTATATTCTGCAATAGACTGGCATCTCTGCCAGGATCTTCTCCACCCTGTAGGACTCTAAGCTTTATGGCACAGGCCCCAGGCCCCTGAAACCCAGACCAGGCTAAACATTCAGATGATGGGCGGATGAATAGAATCAATGTAGTGTAATATGGGTAATATGTAATGTAACATCACACAGAAATACCACACCAATTCAGAACCAACCAGTACACATACAATAAACATATGAAAATCAATAGATGTTCAATGTACCATCAGACTTTAAACCAGGGAAAATACCATGATAGGATCTGGAATATTTAATTTTCATCTATTCGGCACATGCTTTTATCTACTGCATAGAAACATAGTGTGGGAGCAGGTTGCATATTTTTTTTGCATTAAGTAATACCCGCACTCCACTTCCCGCTCTGCGGTGAAATCATTCCAAGGTGACTTCCACAAATTACACTGAAGCACGGAGGTTTAAATGGCTGGGGCCCCATTACAATTCCAACCTAAAAATACTACATTCAGGCATCAGGGTTCGTTAGCAGTAAAACCTCTCAGTATGTATTAATGGAGAGTGAGAGAATATGAGAAAATGGATGCAATAATATGGGACAGGGGGATGTGTGAACTTTGGACTGTCTACCGTTGTCTTTCTGTTTGTTCGCTGGCCAGTCGGGCCCTGTGTAACTGTAAGGTAATTTACTGTAAAGTAAAGCTGGCCAAAGACAGATACACATGTGCACTGAATGTACAAGGCTACACATGTGCACTGGATGTACAGGGCTATGCATGTGCACAGAATGTACAGGGCTACACATGTGCACTGGATGTACAGGGCTACACGTGTGCACAGAATGTACAGGGCTAGACATGTGCACTGAATGGACAGGGCTGCACATGTGCACTGAAAGTACAGGGCTATGCATGTGCACTGAATGTACAGGGCTAGACATGTGCACATAATGTACAGAACTACACATGTGCACTGAATGTACAGGGCTATGCATGTGCACAGAATGTACAGGGCTACGCATCTGCACTGAATGTACAGGGCTATGCATGTATACAGAATGTACAAGGCTACGCATGTGCACTGAATGTACAGGGCTATGCATGTGCACTGAATGTACAGGACTAGACATGTACACAGAATGTACAGGGCTACACATCTGCACTGGATGTACAGGGCTACACGTGTGCACTGAATGTACAGGGCTAGACATGTGCACTGAATGGACAGGGCTGCACATGTGGACTGAAAGTACAGGGCTATGCATGTGCACTGAATGTATAGGGCTAGACATGTGCACATAATGTACAGAACTACACATGTGCACTGAATGTACAGGGCTATGCATGTGCACTGAATGTACAGCACTATGCATGTGCACTGGATGTACAGGGCTACACATCTGCACTGAATGTACAGGGCTATGCATGTATACAGAATGTACAAGGCTACGCATGTGCACTGAATGTACAGGGCTACGCATGTGCACTGAATGTACAGGAATAGACATGTACACAGAATGTACAGGACTACACATGTGCACTGGATGTACAGGGCTACACGTGTGCACAGAATGTACAGGGCTACACGTGTGCACAGAATGTACAGGGCTGCACATGTGCACTGAAAGTACAGGGCTATGCATGTGCACTGAATGTACAGCACTATGCATGTGCACTGGATGTACAGGGCTATGCATGTGCACAGAATGTACAGGGCTACACATCTGCACTGAATGTACAGGGCTATGCATGTATACAGAATGTACAGGGCTACACATCTGCACTGAATGTACAGGGCTATGCATGTATACAGAATGTACAAGGCTACGCATGTGCACTGAATGTACAGGGCTACGCATGTGCACTGAATGTACAGGGCTACACATGTGCACTGAATGTACAGGGCTACACATGTGCACTGGATGTACAGGGCTATGCATGTGCACAGAATGTACAGGGCTACACATGTGCACTGAATGTACAGGGTTATGCATGTGCACAGAATGTACAGGGCGACACATGTGCACTGAATGTACAGGGCTATGCATGTGCACAGAATGTACAGGGATAGACATGTGCACTGAATGTACAAAGCTACACGTGCACTGAATGTACAAGTCTACACATGCACTGGATGTACAGGGCTATGCCTGTGCACAGAATATACAGGGCTATGCATGTGCACTGGATGTACAGGGCTATGCGTGTGCACAGAATGTACAGGGCTGCACATGTGCACTGGATGTACAGGGCTAGACATGCACAGAATGTTGGAGGTTATTTGTGCATAAATGCACATGTATAGTGACAGTCTACTTACTTGTATGATTCCTGTTGTCCTGGCAATGGTGGCGCAGTAATGTACCTACAAGTCTCAACCCTGCGTTGGGTAAGTATCTATGGAAAATGGATGGATCAATATTATGAATGCTGAATGCAGAGCTCAATAATAATCCCTGCTGTGGTGAGTCTGACTTGCAGGACCGTTGGCACCAGTATCTGTAGATGGAATCAGTCAGTTGCTACAGGCTACCACATATTTCTTTTTAATTTTCATCAGCTTAGATCTATATAAAACCCTTCAGACTATGATGAGGAAAGTGACATTTTATGGGTGTAATACCTTGTTTGTTGTGTAGGTTTTGTTATTTTGACAGATATTCCAGTTGGTATGCCCTATATTTTGGTACCCTCAGTGCTAAATAACAATTTTATCTTTTTCACATTAATATAAGAGGTCAAGAGTGAAATGGTGCCCATATAACTTGTACATCCCGGTGAGAAATGTATAAGTATATTTATTTCATTATTCTGAGTGCCAGTCAGTGAAGCGGAGCATGTATTTGTGGCAGCCGAGCTTTATAACCTAACCTGATAACTGCATGAGGCTTGTGGAGAGACCACTGTTGTTACATGGTTTCCCATGATGAGACTTGGTAATTCAGTGGGTCTATATATTGAATTATTGACTGTGTTCTCATCTATCCATCCACCCATACATACATCCATCTGTTCATCCCTTCATCTTCCAATCTCTTGTCCAGTGCTGTGAACCTCAGTCTACAGCCAGGGATTTAGAAATTCTGGGCCCCCTGAAAAAGTGTGAACTGGTCCTCCTACTTAATTTTACATGTAATTTCAGCGCCCACTGTAAAGTGCTGGGCTCCCTGAGTCTGCCAGGGTATCCATGCCCTTCCACCACCTCTGCCTACAGCCAATTGTAAGGCAGAGGCCCCTAGAACTGGATGTAAGTCTGTCACAAGTCACGGATAACTTAAGTCAAGACCATTAAATTTTGGATTACCTCTTTAAATAGGAAAAGGTGGCTTTGATTACGTGGAGTACGAAGGATTACGTGTGGCCTGTGTTAGACAGTGGAATCCTATCCTGGGGAGTGCTGGATAATTCCCACCCAAAGTACTCCGGTGTCCTCACAACGTTCCGGAAACATGCAGTATGGGTGGGGTGAGATGGGTGAGTGACGATGACCTGGCATTCCACCAAATGTCCCCAGCCTCATGCCAAGTGTTTCCTGGGATTTACCAGGCTCCTGAACTGGATAAGTGACTAAAGACAGAGGATGGATGCATAGCCAGTCAACCCATTAGGCCAGATAGGCAGTCGTCTAGGGCGCCATCTTCTGGGGGGTGCAGAAATAGCAACTGCGAACAGTGAAGCGTACTGGGTGGGGTGGGGTGGGGGGGGCACTGGGGTTATTGGGGGATGCTTCGACCAGCATTGGATGAACAGATGGATGGATGGATTAAGGAATGATGGATGGGTGGATGGATGGATGGATGGATCACATTGTATTTTCTGCTAAAATGTGTGAGGGTCCCAAGAGAGAAATTAACAAGATGAAATTGTAGCTTGAAATGACACAATTTAAACTTCTCGACAATCTCTCCAGTTTGTTACAAAATCAATGAGGCTAAAAGAATGTATTGATATTATGCAGGCAGTAATTACACACAATTATGGTGCAGATTTGCATGACTGAGTTATGAGGTGGAAAAGGACTTAAAAAATAAAATAAAATAAACTTGCCCCAGGAAATAATTTTTATTTCACATTTATAAAGAGTGCCAGGTGTCGACTGGAGCTCCAGACGTAAATGGAATATTAAAAATGTGGAAAAAAGTTGACAAAATTGCTTCATGGGATTTGAATGGCCTCAGAGCTTTAATTTAAAAAGCTTCATTTTAGTTCTTATTACACGGCAGTTTCTAAGTAAAGATGCCTGTCAATTGAAACATTATAATGAAACAAAAAAGTGTCCCACGCGCTAAAAGCTGCAGATTGAATTTTCCATATTTGCCCACTGAATCGTAGCAGACTTATCAACGTTAAGAGGAGGCTAAAACAAGCATTTTAAAGAGATATTGAATTTTAATTATTTTAATTTCGCAGAACCTATTCTTCAGCTGATGCAAGATTTATTAAGAAGTTGGAGGGGCATAGTTTGCGTGCAAACAGCCTTATGTTCTGGCTGTTATAAAAGTAATATGTATAAATTGAAATTAGGGTGATGAATTGAGGGTCTGAAACAAGTTTCCTTTGTTCTGAGGAGACTCTAACACACAATGACCAAGTGGCTGAATTTTTCTCAACATATATGGAGCACTTAAGGGAGGACAAGAATCATGGAGGAGAAGGATAACCAGGGGCAGGATGGGGTCAATGGACAAGCCTGTTCTTTAACCTGAAATTGATTATTAATTGTCGAAGATGCATAACTTTTGTTATTTTTATTTAATACAATTATTGTGATTTTTTTTATTTGACTATTTGACTTGAAGTGTACTGGACAGACTGGAATCAGCATAGCGACTAAGTATGCTGACTGACCCTTCCAAGGCCGGTGGACTGAATCCTGGCTCTGAATCAGAATCAGGTTTATCACATGCGTGCATGGGGAATTTGACTCTGCTTCTGTGTGTGTAGACTTTGCACGTTCTCCCTGCTCTGTGGGGCTTTCCTCTACAATCTCAGGTTTCCTCCCATGGTCCAAAGCAATATGGGAGGCATGTGTGACTGGGGTGAGGGGACAAACCTATTCTTTAACCTTAAATTGATTATTAATTGTCGAAGATGCAGAAGTCCTTTAGTCTGTTCACATTGTGTTTATTGCAATGTCTTAATTGCTGCTACATCTTATATACTTGTACCTATATCACCTAAGTGTCAGGCTGAAAAGAGTGACACTAGTCGGAATTTCATTGTATTTAATACATCCTATACTTAATACGAGCAACAATAAAAATCCTGGATCTTGAAAAAAAGACTGTAAATGATCCAGAGTTAGCTCTGTCTTTTGTCCCTGGCTATTTCTTCGAAATGCAGCATAAAGTCACAATAAAATAGCTTATCATAAATGTCCCATACAAATAAAACACATACATGCTGATACCCAAAGCGATACAATGCGCACACGCAAAAAAACATGAATACAGAGCTTTTTTTGGAAAGCGTAGAATCTGGTCTTGCGTTATTTTTTTTAGGGCCAAAGTGTTTCTGCTCCATAAGCTTGCTGTATCCCCTGTTGCATGCCAATAAACTCATTCCTTCCTCCTGTCCCCATGTCAAATGATTCCCTTCATGCTCATTCCATTACACACAGACCTTGTGGTTTTATGGTTGCATGTAATACTTCAGTGTGTACAATATGCGGGCTGGAACTTCATCTCTATTCGTCCGCCGGTCTTTGGTGATGAACTGTCTGTAGCCGTGACGCGCAATGTCATGATTGAGGGCGGCAAGGTCAGGTCAAACGGGCAGGAATCTGTGACACATCAGTGGCCCATAAACCTTGACGGTGAACTATTCCAGCTAGACATCCATCAGAAGGGGACCCTAATCATCTGAGCTGGGGGAATGAAGTGAGCGGCTCAGATATCTATCAACATGGGTTGTTCCCAAAAACAGCTCTAAAGGAACACAAACCAAGGCACTCTAGTCCCTAGATAGTCGCTGGATACACTGCAGGTGTAAGTAGAGAATCCAATAAATACTGGTTCTGAGGCCCTGTACATGACAGAGAATAGAGATAAGATCCATTTGATTTGAAGTGTACTGGAATCTGCGTAGCGACTCAGTTTGTTGACTCACCCCTCCTGGGCCGGTGGGTGACTCCGGTTCCTGGTTCCTGGCTGTGAATCAGAATTAGCTTTATCACCCAGGTAAGTTCACGCACATGGGGAATTTGTCTCCGGTTCTGTGTGAGAAGACTTTGCACGTTCTCTCTGATCTGTGGAGCTTTGCCCTACATTCTCCAGTTTCCTCCCATGGTCCAAAGCTATACAGGAGGCATGTGTGGCTCAGTGGATTAGACCTTTGTGCTTGTGATCAGAAGGTTGCCGGTTTGAGCCCTGGCCTTGACAGCATAATCACATGGGGTCCTTGAGCAAAGCCATTAATCCCCTTAAATGTGCCAGGGCGCCTGATAAATGCCTTGACCCTGCACTCTGACCCCAGGCTTCACTGTCAGCTGTATATACAGCACCAGCCAAATGTTTGGACACACCCTGCCATCTATGTACAAAGGAGGCTGACCGTATCAAATGGCCTGGAACAGAACAGTATGAATGCACCTGTCTACAGGTATGTGCGTCCACACTTTTAACAGCCAACTTTTTACAGCAAGATTAGATATGTGGAAAAAATGCATCCCAATATATTTATGGAAAGGGCATATAAAGGATCATTTCATAAGGGAGGCATTTTGCTCTCTCTAAATTACCCATGATGCACGTATGTGTCCTGTGATGGACTAGCATCCAGGTTGCATACCTGCCTTGCACTCTATGCTGATGGGACAGGGTCGGAACCCTCCGAAGATGGAGAAATGGCTGTATTACATTCATTGTCAGTGCCATGTCATTCTGACATACTATATATTAGCTCTGGAACATCGGGTCCATATTTTTGCTCTCTGCCAGACAGACCACATTTTTGCTCCCTTCCAACTCCCTGCCAGATGGTCCACATTTTTGCTTCCTCCCAGCTCTCTTCCAAACGGTCCATGTTTTGGCTCCCTCTGAGCTCCCTGCCAGACAGACCACATTTTTGCTCCCTCCCAGCACCCAATCCCAGTCCAAAAAAATTGACTCTGTGGTCTGGCAGGTAGCTAGATAGACGTGCACTGTCTGTCAGTCCCCGAGGACTGGGTTGGGTAACTGGGAGGGAGCAAAAATGTGGACTGTCTGTGGATCGCCAAGGACCAGATTTGGGACACTGTACTAGAGACTTTAAGTAACTATATAGCAGACCCACCTGCTTTATAGAAAAAAGGTAAAGAACAGGCAGCTGTCTGAAGGGGACAAACAGGAAGAATGGGAACAATCACCGGTTCATGCAAAGGGGATGCAGTGAGTATTTATGCCTTCATCAGGCATGGAGCAGAAGGCTTTTGAATTCAATTATCCACCCAGATCTGAGTGGCCAATCGCTGGCTTTCCTCTAGAGGAAAGAGGGAGACAGCTAATGGAATGAGCTAAAGCTAATGAAATGACACTCCGCTGGAAGGACACCCCCCCCCCCCCGTGCCATGCTAATTGGAAGCTTTTTTAGATGTGATTGCAAAAAGCTGGGCTGATTTTAGAAGCACATTTTCCAAAAAAAACGCACACACAGAGAAATGTCCAGAGGAGGCCCGCCTAGTCAAAGGCCTTCCCAGGCAGTGTTCCGGCCGCCCGCTGAGGCGAGAACAAGCAGGAGCTGTTAATTAGGGTTTGTGTTGCGGATAAGTGCTTTATGCAGATCCGCTCGAGTACGTGGAGAGTATTCAGTGTCTGCAACAACACGGCACATAGATTAATGAATCCCCAGCACGGAAATTGGCGTAATGCATGCATGCCTGCTGCCAGTCAGGCCTTCAACGGTTTTCTTTGGGGAGGGTGATCTGAGACTGCAATTTACCACGAGTCTGTTACGAAACGGCCAGACATCGATGCAAAATAGGGCGCTGGAGGGAAGCATCAAACGTCTGTGTGAAGGAGGATGCCGGGTTGGATAAATTAAACGTCTGCAGTACCAGGCATGAGTCTGCAGTACCAGGCACGAGTCTGCAGTACCAAGCATGAGTCTGCAGTACCAGGCACGAGTCTGCAGTACCAGGCACGAGTCTGCAGTACCAAGCATGAGTCTGCAGTACCAGGCATGAGTCTGCAGTACCAGGCACGAGTCTGCAGTACCAAGCACGAGTCTGCAGTACCAGGCACGAGTCTGCAGTACCAGGCACGAGTCTGCAGTACCAGGCACGAGTCTGCAGTACCAAGCACGAGTCTGCAGTACCAAGCACGAGTCTGCAGTACCAGGCACAAGTCTGCAGTACCAGG
>JAODKM010000046.1:5257203-5279858 GCA_026780845.1 Petrocephalus sullivani | reverse complement strand
GAAAAACTATGGGTGAGAGCAAAATTCTGAATGCATTTCTTAAATCAGCATTAAAAATGACAAAAAAAGACAACCCCCGGTTGTTCAATACCCAAATTTTTCTTGACCGGTGATATGCAAAAAAAACTGTTTAAACGTTATACATCAATTATAACAAAATTGGCCGTTTCTCAAAAAACCTTATGTGATGTGAAAAATTTGTGGTTATTTCTGTGATCAGCATTGCAAAAGCTGTCTGGTACACCGAAAATTATAAAGGAAGCAAATTTATCATCATTATTATTATTGTTGCCGTCGCGGTACTTCCGGGCTTTATTGTATAAGAACCGGTGCTTCTCTATAATAAATGCACAATTAACTGGTATTAACAGTTTCAGAATTGTTACATACGTTTGCGTCCATGACAGAGATACATCTGGACATGCCACTTTTAAATAAAGTACACCTACAGCGTTGCGTACAGTGTAAATTTAAGCGGCGTGTACTTCCAACGAAGCAAACGTCCCTCGTTTCACCTTAAATGCACCGCATTAAACGATGAATAAACCTCCGGGAAGCCCTGGATTAATCCAGCATTACCCAACGCTCCTCCGAGGCGCCTTCCTTAAAAAGAGGACGCCCTGGGCGCTGTAGATAAAGCGGAATACTGCACTGCAGAGACGGGACGCCTCATCCCACATCAAACAACTTTGTTCCCTAGACATCAGCCCACTTTCTTCGGCAATAGCCGAGAGCAAAGATTTTTAGGGTAATAAAAGGTTACAGCTGAAACATCATTATTATTATTATTATTATTACTAATAACAATTATTATTATTATTATTCACAAATATCATCCTTATTGTTATTATTATTATTATTATTATGCAGCTGTTTTTCCAACTTGCATCAAAAAGAGGGTGTGCCGGTCACACAGCCCTGGCTCATGGGTCCAGCCCACTAAATACTTAATAGTGCCGGAATAAGAAAGCGGGCTCAGTGCTGGGGACGGCTGCGGCGCTCGCTGCTCGCCGGCGCTGCTGCATGGCTCTGCCGGCCGCCTGCGCTTTAACGCCGCGGTCTCCCCGTGATGATGTCTGCACACTCCGCCTCTTCCCGGGCGATGCTGTAGCGCTGTCAATTTCTATTATAAGAGGAACAGTTGAGAAAAAAGGGAAGGGGAGGGAGGGAACGGGGTGGTTGGTGGTGGTGGGGGGGAGAGAAATCCGGAGAGGGGTTTTGCGGGGCAGCGCAGTCAAAACACCCATGGGTGGCTGCGTGGGCAGTCACCATGACTCCTCGGGAAGCCTGAACGAGATTTCAGACGGAACTGGAGGTAGGAACCGGGCCGAGTGCGCCGGCGGCTCCCGGACCGTGCCCGGCTTTTGTGCGTGTGTGTGCGGCTGCGTGCGTCTCGGCGATCGGGGCTGCTTCTCCCCACCCACCCCCAAGCCCGGATCGGCCGCCGCTGAATGCAGGAGAGGCTGGGCTGCCAGCCGCGCCACTTGGGGCCTCCTTTGCTCCTGATGTTGGACGTTCCACGCCGGTTAACATCCCTTCGCGTCGTTGCGCTCCCTCACCTCGCCTTCCATAAGCATTCGGCTTGCCGTGCTTTTTGCTGGGTGCATTGAATTTGGGTCACCGTGGTGCCTTTTTTTGGGGGGGGATGCGGAGCGGGGGCGATCGAGGTGCTTCGTTAAATAAAGTGATGCGCGCATTGTTACTGTAACATCGGCCGGAGGTAAAGTAACTTTTCCATCCGCTTTGTTTGTTTTAATTCTGATTCGGGCAGCACGCCTCTTGTTGTTCCTGCATATAAAGAGGGTGGGGGGAAGGGTGCTCGTGTCTCTCTCGCACGGCCGTCAGTAAGTCTTGAGTCGGTCTATTTAAAGCCGCGGCGTCTGCTTTGACTGGCCGACCGCGCTGCCTTCGGTTTGTCTTTCCTTGAAAGTGGAAGTGAAAGGGCTTTCGGGAAAAGGAGAGTGAAAAGCGATCGTTTACAAAAAAAATAGGGAGAGCTGCTGGGGGAAAAAAAGTTGATAGCAGCTGCCCGGGGGGGGGAGGCTAGCTGCAGGATTGCGTTGGTGCTGCGCTTGGGTGTGCATGTGCATGCATGCATGCTGCAGGTGACCGCCTTGGCTCCGTCGCGAAGCGATGGCGAATTGTTACTTAAAACGGACCGATCGGTTCCTGGATGCAGAGACTCGGGAGCTTGTGACTCTGATGTTTTCCGGGACAGCGGTGTTTGCCTTTTTTTGTTCTTTGTGCACTATCATTTATCAGTCATCTCTGTTTCATAACGAAACTGCAGTTTGGTAGGACTTCCAGGGGAAGATATTGTAGTTTTATATGTAGCAACACCCCCCACCCCCCCAAAAAAAGATAATAAGTAAATAAATTAAAGCTACCCTAAAACGGGCCATGTATATATAGTATTTTTCTTGTATATAGAACTAAAGAACATTAAACACTGGGTTAAAACCCAGGTTCACTGACATCTGTGCAATTGCACAACATGCAGATTCTCTTCTCAGTGAATGCTTGGCGCTTTGGTGTTGGTGCTGGTATTAAAATAATGCGTCCAGGCCCTGCAAACGCATTACCAGCAAGCCAGGCGACATCCTGCAGGTAAATAGGCATGCTTTGTGGTAGGCAAGAAGGATGTTGACTATGCAAAGACGACAGTTTCCTCTCTAGCTGGAATATCTGTTCTGCTTGCGCGCTAACGTACAAGCTCATTACTCGTCTCCAGAAAATAATCTGTCATTTAGCAGTAAATGCTGACTTTGTTGTCTGTGTAAAATGGATCCAGGTGTTTTCCTGAATGGCCCCAAAGCACTTAACAAAGAATCAGACACCAGGTCTGTTGATCAGGGTTGTTTGCATTAATTTGATGCTGGCTGGTCACCTGCGGTAATCTGATATTCTTATCTTCCTGGCTTAGAACATTTGTCGAACAATCATGTCTTATGTACCCATTTTTTTAATAAACTGTTACCTAAGGCTGGGTCGTAGGCAGCCTGAGGTCTGGAGCAAGTTCTGCGCACGGCCTGAACAAGATGCGTGTCCATTGCAGGGCTATGTAGAGACAATAATCTGTTTTTAGACTGGGAGAAAATTCGCCCACATGTACACACACAGTTGGGGGCAAAAATCGAACCCACAACCGAGGAGATGTGAGGTTACTATGCTCTCCAGTGACTGTGGCTCATCTGTCACGCTATGGCACGCTGTTAAGCCACTGCAAGTGCGCCCAGTATCTGCACTGGGATTTTTTTGCATTGTTTTTCTGTGTTAGGTGGTTGTTTGGTGGAAATCAGGCTTCCGCAGGGCAGACATTAATGTCCTGAAGAAGATGCTTGTTTGTTTTTTTGGCCAAGATGTAAACGTTTTAATCCCTCAATGTGATGGCCTGTAACTGCATCCTCCAAAAGAGTGTTTCTCAACACAATCCGGGGGGGAACCCCCAGACAGTCCACATTTTTTGCCACCTTGCACACCTGTCACAGGCCGTCGGTGTTCTTGATTGGCTGGGAGCTGGGAGGGAGCAAAAATGTGGACTATCTGGGGGTCCCCAAGGACTGGGTTGAGAACCACTCCTCCAAAAGACTTTCTGATAAGATCACATTGCCCTTCTGCAGGGTCACGAGTTTTCTCGAAGAAATATCCTTTGGAGCTCTGCGTCTCCTTGGATTCTTTTGGAAATTCCCTCTAGAAATTCCCCTTTCATTTTCCGCATTACCACAGATGCATCCCACTAATGTTATATGTCTAGTGTCAGTTATTCTTAAATTTTTCATATTTTTTTTTTCTTTTTGTTCTTATGTTTTTAATCTCATCTTATTCTTAAAGGATGCCGTCATGTAATTGAAAAATTTTTTTTAGTTCTGCATAGCTCATGGCCATGTTTTATCCAAAATAGTTTTCTTTACTTGTTTGCTAGTTTGTTTGCTCTTCTCCACCTCCCCCAATCTCCTCTTGTGCTGCAAATGAAACAGGAAGTCAGAACCCCCCCCCCACCTCCTTATTTTGGTCTAGCTAGATGTATAGTCATGCATTTATAGAACTACGTGGGAGTCTTGCACCATGACCTGACCACAATGGCGGCGCAAGTTAGGGAGCGTGTTAAAACTACCCAAGAGTGGTCCTGGGAGAAGTGGCGCGGTCGGTACTGTCTGCTAGCTTTCTTTGAATGATTACAGCCTCTGGTCAGGATGCTAAGAGAAGGAGAGGAGAAGAGACTCTGAGAAGAAAGGCAGAGGCACAAAGTGACCCCCGCTGGCAGAGGAAGTGATGGATGCGTGACTTTTCAGGTGCGGTGGGGGGTGCTCCGATCTCTGCCAGGCCTCCTCCGGTGACAGTTTGTCCTCCGCTTCGCCTGTCTGCCAGAGTGGCTCAGCGTCGGCCCCCAGCCCCCACCAAGCTGCTTTCATATAAAAGGCCCTGGAAACGCTGGTGGCTCAGACCTGTAACTGACAGCAGGTGTGTGACTCGTTCCCTGTGCCCCTGTGGCCCGAATCCCCTCATCGTGGCCCTTTGGGGGACCTGGGATATGAGTCGATAAATAAGCCAAATTCTTTCAGTAAGTCCGCTGTGCTCTGTGTTTTTCTGCTGGTCTATAGGGGATTTTGCTCCCTTCCAGACCGCTTTACAGTACGACAGCAGCAACGGAATTCATACCATAGTCACGTTTTTTTAAAATTATTATTTATTATTATTTTTTTAATGCACGCCTTTTCCGACCGTATGCCCGTGGCTGGTGAACACGTTCCCCGTTCCTGGGGCTGACGGGATCCACTGGCTCCTTGATGAATTCCCGTCCAGATGGCACTCATTTGAGATTCTGGGGGGGGGGGGGAATGAATTTGCATGTTTCTGCCCTGGGAAAACATCTTTGGGTGCTTTCTGAGGACACACGCGCACAGGAGCACCCGTTGGGGTTTGAGGGCTTCCAGGAGGTTTTACATTTTATAGACTGCATGCTTTGTACGGCTGTGTTTTCAGGCTGCTATTGTCAAATGCTCTGCTCTTTCTTTTTTTTTTTAATTTGTTTTGCAGGTGTAGTCCCACCTCACCCTGCATCTAAGCACAGCACTGTGCCCTCTGTACAGAGCCAACCTTGTAGCATGTGGGGCAGTGTTTGGCTCTGTGGGTTAGCATGCTGTACCCATAATCGGAAGGTCGCTGCTTTAAATCCCCTTGGCAGGGTGATTTTACCGTTGGGTCCTTGGTTGCCCAGTTGTTCATCACATGTGTTAAGAAGTTTATTAAATAAGGGTAATGTGAGTAAAATTTCCTGTTCCACAGATGTGCCACGCCTCTGTTAGCTAGTGCTAGGGTTTCTGTTACCGGGACTCAGAAGGTCACCTTTCGCAGTCCCTTTAGTTGTCCTTGTGTGGCTCCTGTCTCCATTAATACGCACGCACTGGGCTGCTGGTGACTTTGTGTCTGCAGAGCGGCTCGCATTGAGCGAGTCTGATTCCGGGAAACATCGATTTCTGTCCCGGAGTGGGAGGAATTCCATTAGTTTGGCCGTGTAGGGCAGGGGGGTGAGACTCGCTCCGTCTGACGGTCTGATGTTTTAGGAGGACGTTAATTAACTGCCTGGTTAAGGATTCTGGGAAAGTCTCTGCTGCATTCCTGTCCCTTTCCGAGAGGGGTAAACACAGTCAGCCTCAGGCCAGTGCTGCGGATCCAAGCCTGAGTGTTTCCAGTTTAATCCTGGCGTCGTCCGTGAGCTTTTATGCAATTAAGTGCGGGTCTGTGGGAATCTGTGACACCCCCAAAGGCCACCGAGGCAGCAGCACAAAGTCAGGCCACAGACCAATCAGATTCGCCCTCAGTTCAGCTGCCATGACCTTAGTGGATACTAAGGTCTCCCTCCCCCAGGACAAAAGTATGCAGAAGGACAGCACTTTGTATCATTTTTGTTTTTTCTATCCCTTGTAATGGGAGGTGGGCATAAATGCTTATGCATCACCATCTCTGGTGTGCCGGAAATGGAGAGTGTGGACTTTGGTGTGACGGGGAGGATATGGACCCCATCCTGTCCTCGTCACCGGATGGCTTCGGATGTCGGAGAGATCCTGCCTTTGCCTCGCTGTACATTCCTGTTCTAGGTTGTATCTTCTTCATCCTCCATGTGCACATTGGTCACGGATCGAGGCCGCGATGCCTGCGTAAGGTGCCATGATACGCCGGCAGGGAACTGAATTATTAACGTGCTCTGTATGTAGAGTCGCTTTCCGCGACCTGGTGTGAGCGTCTCACGGCTTTGTGGCTGACCGGGCAGAGCACCACAAATCTCAATAATTAATCGCCCGCTACCTTCCTGGCCAGTAATGGCCGCTCGGGGCCGGGTGGGCGTCCGTGGACAGGTGGGGGGGCGGGGGGCGTTCCTGACTACTAATCCATAGTAGCCAATCGGAGGCCCTGCTCTGTCCTTCTGGGCTGCTGGCAGCTACTCTCACATTTCGATGTCCTTACTAATTCATCTTAATTCTCTAGAAGATTCCGTCTGAGTCAGAAAACGGTGGGGGTGTGTGTGGGGGGGGGGTGTTCTGTGCTTTTCACCAGCCTGCTATTGTTACAGCATGTCCCAGATAAAAAGCCTTCTCTAATGGCTGCCAGATGTTTCCTCAAAATGTGCAGTTTTTTAGTATCCTTCTGGGTTAGAGGCGGACTGGCAGCTAGGTCCTTGCAGATGAACCTGACCAGGTCTCATCCACTCGATGTATTGATTTTTTTGATGGTTCCCGCGCTGGTTTCTCCCACGCCCATCGCCTTCTCAGGCCATGTTGTTAACCCCTGAAACACGGGCTCTGCCTCTCAGGATTTGTGGGGGGGAGGGTGCATGTGGAAAGGGCAGTCTTCCCCTTTCGGGACCTTCCTATCAGCATCACATCGTGTGTCAGTCTCTTGAGCTCTGGGTGGATTAGCTTGCGTGTTCTGTGAGGAATGAGGAGCTAGGTCTGCCAGGTCTGACCCAAGAGCGTAGCGTGGGCCTTGGATTGGTGGAAGTGAGGGAGGGCTCTCTGGCTCTCTCTCTCTCTCTCTCGCTTGCCCTCTCTCGCACACATACTGATCCTCACACACACAGCGTTATTCGGCTCAGACCCCAGGCTCTCAGACTGAGAGCCTGGCTGTTAAAACACCTGAGCCCAACAAGTCATTCGGGGCCTCAGCTTCGCAACGTCTCTGCTAGTGACTCTCGGTTTATGTTTAATCATTTTTACACCTTGATACAAAGAAAAGCCCATATAACATGCATGCTGTACACACTTGGGCACGGTGGAATGCAGTGCTGCCTGGCCACCCTGCGTCGTCCGCAGGAAACGGGCCAGGAACAGCAGTTATTTCTGCGAGCTGCCGTTTTGGGGTTGACACGGAAACGGGAAATGTGCTAATGAAATGGCATCGCTGAGTGACAGCCCGGTGACCTTTCAGTGATGGGTGTTTTAGCCAGCAGTCTGAGCTTTAATTAGGCTGAAGTGTGCAGAGTATAGTAGAGTATAGTGTAGTACGGTAGTGTGTAGTATAGTGGAGTGAAAATTATGGTGAAGGAAAGGTTGGATTTGGCGGAAAGGTTGAATCCTGACCGGCTCCCTCTCTCTCGCACTCTCCGTGTGTCAGTCGCCCTGGGTCGCAACCAGCCCCTGAGGAGGGACAAGCCCCGATGGAAGAGCGACTACCCCATGACGGACGGCCAGCTACGCAGCAAGCGGGACGAGTTCTGGGACACGGCGCCGGCCTTCGAGGGCCGCGAGGAGATCTGGGACGCCCTGCGCGCCGCCGCCAGCGCCTTCGAGGGCGACGACCACCAGCTGGCCCAGGCCATCGTCGACGGAGCCAGCATCACGCTCCCACACGGTACGGCCGGGGCTCCGGGGGGTGCTGCGCCGTGCGTCCCTTGGGGAGGGTGGCTGCTTCAAATCCTGTGCTCAGTAGAGGGATTTTCTAGGTGGTCGCTTAACCCCCAGTTGATGCAGGAACTGTCGGACTCCTCAAAAACACTTTTATCCAAAGTGATATACCTAACAGCTAAATAAATTAAATGTAAGTTAATGGAACGTAGTACCTCAACAAGAAATCCGCCCCATTTTTTACTCGGACGATCCCGGTAAGACCTGTCCATAGGTGTGACCCCCTTTCCTAACATCTTTTTTTTTTTTTTCAAGGTATGGATTTTATAGCATCATAGATGTTCAGGATTTGAATATTAGGGGGGTTGGGGGGGACTGCCGCACTGTGTGTGTGTGGGGGAGTACTGTCATACAGTCATTTCTGGTATATAGAAGTGTGGTAGGTAAGATTTCGTAGTTCACAAGGTGCTTTTCTTGTTTCATTCCCATGAGATCAGTCTGCCGGCTGTAGATGGGTGTGCTGAGTGCTGATTGCTGAGGCTTAGCTGTATGACATCAATCTCTCCTTTCATCCTCGGTCCATTCCTCTGTCTGTGGCCTTGCCTCCTCCATCACTCCTTAGCCCCTCACCCCCACTTTGGGTGTGTAGCAATAACCAGGCCGTTGCCACGGCATTACGAAAGAATTTATTCCGCCAAAGGAGGCAGACACAGGGGTGAGATGAGGTGGAAACGCAGCTCCGGTCTCGGCTCCGCATTCTTCTGCGAAAGTGCAGGCGTTCACGAATTCCTGTGTGACGCGCGGGCCTTGCACATTCCCCTTTCCCGCTGACCGCTTCAACCCCCCCGGCTGGGAGAAAAAGCAGCCGAGGACAAACTCCGATAAGCCTAACGGTTGATGCTAACTGGCGACGCTACCAGACAGTGCTGCCGCTACCACATAGCGTTTGTGCTAACAGATAGCACTAGCAGACAAAGCTAACAGATAGCACTAGCAGACAAAGCTAACAGATAGCGCTAGCATTAACAGAACTAACACGGGGCCGCCGAACCTCGCGCATCTGACGTGATACGCGTGCTTTTAGATACTCACTGTCAGGCAAGAAATCTTTCGGCTGGTCTATATTATTTCATTATAAACCTACAATTAGCTGCATCTAAAGTGTTGGGGCAGTTTGCAAACCCTACAGACTATTTACAAGGTAATAAAATGGTTACTTAAATGTGAAGGTGTGTGCAGACTCAAATTGAAAATCTCCAGCTAGCCAGCTGATCAAGCCAGAGATTTACTGGGGCTCTTGAATCCGTAAAATTACAGTGGGGGGGCGGGGATGTAAGGTTTTGTCAGGGGGCCTATAATTTCCAGCCAAACCCCAGGCACTCAGAATATCCTGGGTGAGGACTCACTGAGGACCAGCTTCCCAAGGCTGATGGGTGAATGGGTAAATCCTGAATGGATTGGGTATGCTAATTGAATCTGTTTTCTAGGGGACAGCCTCTCAGACGCCAAGTCGCTTATGACTCGCTCGTGTGCATGTGTTAATGAACACGCTCGCCAAGTGGGGGAAGCCGGGGATGATGTGTCATCTGGTCGGGGGGGGGGGGGGGGGCTCATATAGCTGTTTGCCCTGGATTAGCAGGGATTGCAGATGCTGGTGAGGGATCTAATTAAACCTGCATCAAGCCTCAGAGCTTCCTGTAATTGGTGGAGGAATCCCTCCAGCGGCGTGACGGGCGGCTGAGATTGCGATCTTCTGAGCATGGCTTCTCCTCTTCCTCATCGCTTCTGCTTCATGCCCTCCCCTCCACCTTCCTTTTCCAGTAACTGTTTAGCGCCACCTAGTGGCTCACCAGCCTCACACGTTCATGCCGCTGGGTGAATCTGAATCATCTGGAGCTCCCGGGCCGGACTCCTGACAGGAAAACACCATTTAGGCTGTCCGTAGGCCAACGTAGCACTCGGCACTGTGACTCAGTCATTCCCTCGTCTGACCTGGGCAGCCTGGAGCCCCCAGCAGGGGCAGCAGAGAGCTTCTAGGGAGTGAAAGCCCTGTGTGATGTCAGCAAAGCCCCCGGCCGGCATCAGAAGGTCATGTTAGGACACAGATGTGTGTAGTGAGCTATATCTACAGCCCTGGGGCCTGCATAGACACTATTCTGACTAATAGAGGAATCACAGTTGTTAATAAGGCTTTCTTAAACCCAGCACTGTGCTTGAATATATTAGCTAAAAATCCACAATGTTTAGGTTTGCAAATGATCTGTTTCTTCTTTTGTTCTTTAATTGATTTGATTGTAGGCGTCCCCTGCAAGTTAAACATTCGCATTTGAGCCACTGGCAGGCTAGGTGCTCTTAAGACGGAAGTCACGGTTTAAATGGTCATGGTAGAACTGAGCTTGCTTACCTCTATATTATAATCTACATTGAGAATCTTTTTTTATTGCCATGCATAACAGTAATCTCCTTGTGTGAGGAGAACGTAGCGCGGTGATTTCATGCTAGGAGGCCTAATAGCGGAGATGCTCCCTCCTGCCGATCGTTTAGCTGCTCACTTTAATCGTTCCCCTCTTTCATATTCCTCAGGCACTGATAGGATCCCCCCGGTACCGGTAACCAGAAGGTCGCTTTGGATAAAAGCATCTGTTCAATAAATAAAAATGCTAGCTGCTTTCACATTGGACCTTATCTTAATGATTTGCTAAAGCGATTAAGAGCTGAGGCGAAGTGCAAGGTTCTGGAGATCTCCCGAGCTCTAGTGTGGTGATGGGAACCCTGCACCTCAGCTAGACCTGGGTGTGGTGCGGGATAGAGAAGATCTTATCGATTTTGTAGGACAGACAGATTTCAGTGACCCTGTCCTGACCACCCCCCCCCCCCCACTGTTAAATCTTGTTCCTGTTTAGACAATGGGGGGTTCCTGCTTAATTGGCAGAGAACATGGAGAAACTGGACTTGCAGGACTGTATCACACTTGTGGTTCCGCTCACAACAGAAGCCAATGACATGGTGCAAGCCATGTGACTGCTTTCCATGGCCAGACTGCCCTTCCTGTTGTCAGGACCTCCGGGTTCCCTCTGGTGTCAGCACCTTGTCATTCATTATAACCAGTTCCCCTTCTGATTACAAATCATCTTGAACCAAATCACGGTCGGCTATATTAGAAGTGATTTTGCCACTCGATTGGCAGTTTGCTCTTAGGTGACTGGAGATGTATAGAGGGCAGTTCGGCCCAGTTAAACTGCAGAAATGAAGGCGTTCCCTCATTGCAGGTCGTTAAGTTTCATTTTCTGTATTTATGGTCTGATTGCACTCAGATATGGTTGAAGTCTCACTCAGAGCTCCTTGTTGGATACACAACAAGCAAATTTGTTCCCATTGGTTCATTTTCTATTTCATACTACTGTCTCCACTCTAATTCAGCATTTAAGTTTTTTTTTTTCTTTTTTTATTTGCTGCAACTGACTAAAATTGTTCCCTTTCACTGGTTTGACACAGAAATTGTGCAAAGCTAGATTTGAATTAAGCACCTATGACATTCTGTGCATCTCGCTGAAACATGTAGGCCTGTTGGCTTCTGTCCGCGTCTGCTGTTGCCAAGAAGGTGTAGAATGTGCTTTTCTTGTTAACGAAGCTTTACAGTGAGAATTCTGTCTTTCGGGGACAAACGACAGCCTGGTGGACGTCTTCTTACAATTACTAGAATTTCCATGTGCACCTCTGAGGTTTTTCGCCTGCAGACGGACACGCTGGCATCTGATCTGATCACTTTTAACTTACTGCGGAAAAGTCGGGTTTCTTGGAGGCTCGGTGGGTTGATACCAGGATCGGAATGGTCATCGGTTCAGATCCGGTGGTCTGCAGTAGAATCGCGTTGCTGCTGGGGCCTTGAGCGAGACCCTTACCTCCCAAAAAATGATGTGGGGGGGTCTCAAATAAATGGCAGTCTCTGTCCTTGGAGCTTCATTCTCACATGTATATGTGTCTCTCTCATAGTGGAACAAAATAGAATATTTGAAAATGAAACCGTTTATATGTACTGTGCTTGTACTAATGTCAAATAAGTAGCTGCACCTTTTCGCATAGATAGGAGCTCTATCACTTTGTCCAGTCTGTACAGGCTAAACGCACAGTGTTATTCAGAATGCCATTTCGAGCTGCCTCGACAGTAGGGTAATTCATGACGTCTTTAAAAACGTATTTGCAGAAAGATACCTTATGTCTGAGTTCGCGCTTGGACGTTGTTTGAATTGGCCGGCACTAAATGTCAAATATCCTCCCTTTCCAGAAGCTGGAGACGGGAGATGTTTAGCACACGTAGCCAGGGAATTTACATTTGGGATTGTGGGACGTCAAGGATTTGCCCGGAGCTGCAGGATCAATGTGAATTCCAGGTGTGGGGGCTGCACTGGTCATGAGCATAGCGATCATACTACTTTTGGGCCCTTAAGCGAGGCCCCGCCCGCATCGGGGCCCTGGATGCTGGCCCTATGCCCTGACCTCAGAATTACTCTCACCTGTATAAACTTGCATCTGTTAATTCTACCTGCATTGCTGGGCCGCGTTAATGAAGGTGAAGCCTTTTCCTATCAGGTCTTGTTCACACACTGTAAGCTCATTAGTTTATGACATTTTAGGATGAGGTGTGGAATACAAGCTCTTCGCCTCAGTGGCTTCTTAGATTTAGCCGCGGGCTCTGTCATTCCCATTAATATTCTGTCGTCACGGGGGGGGGCTCGTCACTCACCTCGTGCCTTCCTGCTCATAGTACTGGTTTTGGCATGCAGTGTCCTTCACGTGGCACGTTCGGGAAGTGACCCGCCATCGTCGGGGCCGTATGTCGACCGCGGCATCGCGTGTCATCGCCAGTGTGCTGCCTTAAATTAAAACCTCGATGCAGTCTGTCACGTGACGCTTGGTTTGGAGGGGGCCAGTAAACCAGTGGAAGTTTTGAAAAATATTTGTGGAAGTGAATCAAAACTTACTCAAATGCCCCCACATGTAGAGTTTATGGTAAACCCTCTGCAGTTTCATATCCTTCGGGATTTCACACGTGCATGTCACGTGTCTGTGCATCACAGGCTCGCCACAGGTCGAACCTTCTGGGCCTCAGATGTTGTATTGAGGTGTACATAGGCGGGGGGGGGAGGGGGGGTCAGCTCTGAGACTATGCAGAGGGGAGGTCATTGGCCAGGGGTATAATAATGACACGGCACACCTAAACCCAGGACGTGAAAAAGTTTGAAGGTGAGAGCCCGCCTCTGGTGCGGGAGGCTGTCTGTCTGGAGGCCGTGCCACAGTGCTGTGGCCAAGCTAGCCCTTTTTACAGCAATGCGTAAGATGAGACCCCTCACCCAAAAGATGGCACATCGCTGTGGGAAAATAAACCTTTTTAAAGGTTAATTTACCACAAGTAATTAAATGCTAAAGAAATGCAGCCAATCCTCCTGTGAAAAGTCCACATCTTATTACCACAGACAAGAGTTTGAAAAGTCCAACTTTTAACTGACTTTTTTTTTTTTGTGAGGTTACTATTAATAATTTTGGCCTTAAAGGACAATGCAGAGAGCTGTACAGTGTACAGTGGAGGGCATGGGGGGGGACTGGCAGTCAGAGGCCATGTTGGGGGGCCATGGAGCTGATGTCAGGGTCTCCGCTGAGGGACGGCTCGGACCTGGAAGCCCAGAAATAACTGGGCTGGGGTCAGAGGTTAATACATGCAAAAAGGGCTTAAATAAAGCCTCTGCTATGCCAGCGCTGTAAATCGGGAGGGGAGATTAGCTGTGTGGGGGGAAATGAAGGCAGTAAATAAAAGAGAAGGGGGGTGCAGGTCTGAGCGGGATGGATAAGGCTCTGAGAAGCAGGCAGTGGCAGTCAGACTGCGCTTTAAACTGCTTCTCTGTGTAGGGGCCCTTGTGTCTGTAGGAGGGAGCTCAGTGGTTAGGCTGGGCAGCAGGGCCTGCCGGTGTCTGCGTGCCTGCTTGTGTCTACGCACCTGCATCTGTCTGCACACTTGTCTATGTTTGCATGCCTCCGTGTGTCTGTGCCCCAGTGTGTGTCTGCACGTCTGTGTCCATCTGTGTGCCTGTATGTGTCAATGCATCTGTGTGCGTCTGCGTGCCTGCATTTGTATGTACCGTCAAACCTCCCGTATCCGGGCAGAATGGGACCAAGGGGTGCCCGTATGAAATACCTGTAACTTTGAACATGAACAGTACAGTACAACGGACATGTGTACACATACAAACATGATATTTATGAGGTGCAAGGCTTATAGTAGGATGTTATTTCAGTCTGAGCGAGCGAATCACCCAGTTTTATTCTTGCAGTGGTCATCCAGTTTTTAACCAGCAGATTTTCGCTTTGCCCTTGTCTGTACTTTCGCGTTGGTTTACTTGCTATTTGGTTCCGAACTCTCGCCCGGTGTTTGTTTACTATCTTTGTGCGGCTCTCAGACTCCAACGCTTTGATCTCTGTGTATGCTCTGTGTGTGTCAGGTGCTAGCTTTGGGTTGCGTTCGAGTTGGGTTTACGAGTTTTGTTTATTGTTTTTGCTATAGTCACTCCTGGGTCATTTTACACCAGATTTATTTGTTCTGTGTTTGTGGCATTTCAATAAAAACAGAAAAATATTAAAAAATCCCCCTTTGCCCACGTGTGTTCCCCTGTCCATCGCACCCTATCCCTCCCTTACTCCACGTCCCAGTTCCCTTTCACTCTGTTATGCCCCCAACCCTAGTCTGGGGCTGGTAACAGCAGCTGGTTGTGTAAGATTAATGTGCGCATGCGCGTACCTAAAGCTGCCCGGTAGAGGCAGGTGCCCGTATATTGGAGGTCCGGATAAGGGAGGTTTGGCTCTATATGTGTCTGCGCACCTGAGTGTGTTTGCGTGTCTGTGTGCGTCCCCCTGTCTGTGTGCGTCCCCAAAAGCCAATTCGTATGACTCATTTCCATCCATTAAGGTTCAGGTGTTTTTTTTTTTTTCTTCTTCTTTTATAAATCGGAAAAGTGACCTTGCGCTGACAGGTTGCCGTGGTGATGGAGGGAGACTCTTTGGCACGTGGCTAAATAGAGGCTGGGGATTCGTCAAGCTTGCACCCACCTCCATCCCCGTTCCACACCATTAATAGGCATTTTAAGGCATTTTAATCAAATAAATATATATAAATTCACAGTAGTCATTACAGGGCTAACAGTGACTTTGCCACCCTGTGACCACCCCCCCCCACCCTCCTCCTCCCCCCAAGCTTGCTCTTAACTGTGTGTCTCATGGAGTGCAAGATGTGGTAGGTAAAAAGACAATTGGCCCATGGGCATCGATGAGGTAACACTATTCTATTATGATGTAATAAAGAGCAAAGGTCATTTGTTGCCATGGTTACTAAATGTGGGTTGGGGCTGTACAGGTGCGCGGTTCCGGTTCCCTGCGCACTTGGTGAGTGACACAATCAGGTCGCCAGCTTGCCTGCCCTCCCTCATCCACTTAGTCAGTTGCTCTCACAAGACTCTGACGCTTAACGCGGCACAGTCCTTAATGATCCGGCCTGTTTTAATGGGCTTTCAGCTACCCCTACTCGGCCCAATATGGGTTATACTAATTTCGGGGCCTCTCTGCTCCCACCTGTGTCCTCTTAATATGACTCCTGCCGCGGCGTGGCTGTGATTTATGATTCGTGTCAGGCATCCTTCATCTTTTCGATTTATGTCCAATAAAATCTGCCCGTTCCTATTAAACTGGCTGCATTTTAAGACTGAGATTTTTTTTTTCTCAATTGAGAAAATGCACAGTTGTGATTTTGAGCCTTTTGGCAATGACAATAAAATGTAATGTAGCAGTTGTCCAGCTCTCCATAACGCTGTCGATTTCGACTTTAACAAAGGAGGGAAAAGATGTGGCACCATAATAGTAATTCTCTCTTTCAGTTAGTAAATCCTTTTCTAAACGATCCACTATACATTTTTCTTGCTAATCTGCTATTGTAAGGGCTTGCAACTCGATATAGACAATATGACTTGGAACACACGTCTGTTTTTGGACAGACGTGTGTGATTATGAGGAATTGCAAACAAAAAATATATATTGTGGGCAAATTGTGGGCAGAGCCAGCAGTATAGGGCCCCCGAGGGGAATCCCAAAATGTACATAACGAAAACAAAAGAAAAAATTACTCTTTATTATTGGAAAACCTTTTTTTGTAGATAATGTTGCTTCCTATGGAAACATTGCTGTTTTTGTAGAACCTGCTACATTGGGTCGTCTGAAATCATTCATCTGATTCTTCTCTTTTGGCTGTACAAACAAAACAACACTGCGGCCTTATATTCAAAATATGCAAATGCTAGTGGAAAGTGAAGTATTTCAGCCATACAGCTCTGTGCTTCTTATTTATGTAATTTAAATAAAGAGAGTTTTCCCGGATTACGGCGCTGCCGTCCTGGACACAATGTTCCATTGTCTGTGTGTGTAACTAACCAGCTACGTTATAGCACTTTTGGAGCGGTAGCTACCGTTTATGCCCCGAGGGCCAAGGCACTGCCAGGGAGAATGGTACAAGTCTTGGGGTGTGGGAGTGAGAGATTGTGGGACCTGGGTGTCATTGTGTTTTGTGCATGTCACGGTCTGCCTTTGAGTAGATACAACTGTCAGTCACTGGTAGCAGCCAGATTGTTCAGTTTGCACTATAAGGCGGCCAGGTGTGCCACTCTGACGTTCTCTTGAAACGAGAAGTAAGGTGACTATGTAAAGACATCGAAGTCTATTACATACGTTACGCTCAGTATAGTCTGTCGTTCATTGTTTGTGCATCGGTCCAGGAAATTGAGTGTATTTCAGTTAAATCGCCCACCCACCCATAAAATGCCATTTATGAACTTGATTGAAATCCGACCATGGCAGGAGGGAAATGTTATTCATAAGTTCTACTGCCAGGGGAATTTCCGTAGAGACCATATGTCATGGTGACACGCGCGTCCTTTGCGTTATTTAAATATATTTCGACATTAGTGACACTTTAAAGGAAGCAAGCGGCATCCTGAGTCTATATTTTATTGCCCGTTTCTTGCACACTACCTGGTGATGCTGTGAAATTTGCATTTAAACAAGATTTAAAAATTTCAAAAAAGGCATCTAGGGATTTATGGGTATGTTTGATGCTGACGTTTATAGGTGTCCTTCCCAAAGTGGGTTTAGGGTGTGAAACTAAGCAATCTCAAAGTGGTGGGCATTCTGAGGATGACCCAGCACTTAGCTGACAGCTGTGGATGTGTTGAAAACATAGCCGGGTGGTACCAGATTAGTGGGGAATCATCTCATAGATAACAAGGATTATCTATCTATCTATCCATCCATCCATCCATCCATCTCTGCGGAAGTTGAGTGTGCACGGTCTCTCCCCAAAAGCATTGACATTACAGGGGACTTCCTGGACAGGATGACATCACAGGCCATGTGATCACATACCATGAGCAGATTAGAAACACAGACGGACTTGCAGTATTAGAACCTGATTATCCAGAGAACATACGCCAATGTCACTTACACAGGGCCAAGGGCTGGATTCAAACCCTCACCTTTGGAGGTGTGAGACTATAATGCTACTCCCCCCACACTACCGCCCCACATGCTACTTTAATCTCCACGATCCTACATTTACACCAAGGGTCCCCTACAGCAGTGTTTCCCAACCCAGTCCTTGGGGACCCACAAACAGTCCACATTTTTCATCTCAGCAAAAAATGTGGCCTGTCTGACATTGAGCTGGGAGGGAGCAAAAACGTGGGCCGCTGCAGGTCCCTGAGGACCGGGTTGGGAAACACTGCTCTAGGAGACACTAAAGCATCGTGTGAAGGTAGTGTACTGTGTTATTGTGTTACTGTATTACGTCTGGGAAAGTTCCAGATCATCAAACCAACGTAACAGTGCCTGTATTATGCTCTAATATTAACACAAGACTGAATTTCACCCATGACTTGGTCGTTAATGTTGCTTATTAAGACTTGCTTAACTGGAGTGTAATTCTCTAGATTTCCATTGCAGGGTTGCAGTGAGGCTCTAGCAGGAAGCTGAGGGCTCCCAGTCACACATGAATTCCGCTATTGCCCACCTCACCCACAGCCTGCTCCTGGGAATATTCAGACTGGCACTCTTACACTTTAAGTTATGTTTGCTGTTGGCAGAGGTGGATGTTTCAGGTCCAGAAGGTAAAAATACAGACCAGAATTTTGTTTCAACCAACCAGTTGGGTACTTGTGACTGATTCTTTATACTTTATACAGTCTTGGTCTGGACTTTTGCTCTCTGGACCTGGACAAGCCCCCCCTCTTATTGTTGGTTAGTCACTATATTTATTCCACTGTTATGCTGCTGCAGTCTTGGTTCTTGTTTACATAAAGACACATTTGCACTACGTATGTAAATCCCAGCCCCCTTGTTTTTGCACTGTCCTGTGTTTTTTGCACATGATTATGAACCCCCCCGTGATTGCTGTTATATGTAGCACTGTGGTCCTGGGGGTGGGTGCCATTTCGTGCCACTGTATACCTATATTTGGACAGTATAACAGTAATACCGATCTGCATGTCTTTGTACTGTGGGAGAACATGAACTCCATGCAGGCACAGAGAGCTGTGGCTGAGGTTTGAATGTACAGAATATGTACAATATATATTACGTAGTCCTGTACTGTGTGGTACATTATACATTGTGTAGTCCTGTACTATGTTATTCAGTATACTTCGCGTGGCCCTGTACTAGCTGCTGCAGTATACATCGCGTGGCCCTGTACTAGCTGGTACAGTATACACTGTGTTGTCCTGTACTATGTGGTACAGTATACATTGCATAGTACTGGGCTATCTGGTACATTATACACTTGTGTATGACATCCTGATGCTGATGCATTGTGACAGTGACTCCCTCCTCCCAGGTGCCCTTACGGAGTGCTATGATGAGCTGGGCAATCGGTACCAGCTCCCCGTCTACTGCCTGGCCCCACCTATCAACATGATCGAGGAGAAGAGTGACCTAGAGGTGCCCGACGTGCCCGAGCCGCCGCCCAACTCGGGCCAGGAGTGTCAGCTGCGCCTGCGGCTCTCCACGGGCAAGGACCTGCGGCTGGCCGTGCGCTCCAGCGACTCGGTGCAGCACATGAAGCGCCGCCTGCAGGCCGAGGAGGGCGTAGCGCCCGCCAGCCAGCGCTGGTTCTTCTCGGGCCGGCCGCTGACGGACAGAATGAAGCTGGAGGAGCTGAAGATCTCCAGGGACTACGTGGTGCAGGTGATCATCAGCCAGCCACCCCCTCAGAACCCCACGCCTGTGGAGAACTAGAACCCGCACACGCTCGCCAGCGCGGAACCGGACTACGCGGAATGGAATAACACTCTGCGAAACTGTCTATTACTATTGTTATTATTGGTATTATTATTATAATTATTATTGTCGTCAATGTTGTTATTATTGTATTTTAGGAGTTTTTTCAATTTTTACTCCTGTCTTTATACCACTCAGTCCTCTCTTGTCGAACTTTCTACACGCACAGAGTTGTGCGGTTTTTAACGTGACTGAGCGGGCCGATCGCCATGGCGACTAGCGGGAGGGCCCACAACGCTGCCTAGTCTTACCTTTTTAAATTTGCCGGAACTGTTTTATTCTTTAACTAAACCAAAAAAAAAGCGCTGCCGGAGGATTACGATGAGGACAAAGAGGAAAATCCGTGGTATGAGCAACTGCAATGGTTTTTTTTCTGCTTTGGGAATTTCAAAATTGACGTTTTTCTCCTGATGGCCAACGAAGCTGGTTTCCATGAATGACTGGAATTGTACCACAGAGGGTGACCTACACCTATAACTCCACCCTCTAACAAAGCAAAGGAGAGGTTACAAATTTTAAAATAAAATGTATGTGTGTTGGGGGGGCGGCTAATAAGCTAATTAAGTTCATGTCTGGCTTTGTAGAACTGACCACCGCCACCTCGTTCTACTTGTGTACCTGTGGTGGGGGGTGGGGTGGGTATAGGGATTCAGGCTGGACAACCAGTCGAGCTGAAGGTCTTATAACTTTTGAATCTGTTGTCAAGAAATGGAGTTACATGGCACATTGACAAGATTTTATAGTAAATCATTTTACCCGTATGGCTTTGTGTGTTCTTTGCTGTTTATAACTGATCTCGTGTAACAGATCTGGATTTTGAATTGTCTTGTCTATTGTGTGTTTGTTTTTTATTGGTTGATTTTGTTTGTTTGTTTGTTTGTGTGCATTTATCCAGGGCTGTGAGTCCATTATCAGCCCCCCCTGGACCTAGGAGAACCACAGTATGCCATCTTTTGGTGGGGGTTGGTGTAAGGTTCAGCCAATTAGGATGCTGTACCCCTTAGTCACCAGTTGAAATTCCAGAGTCAGCAGAGTGATTTCACCATTAGGCCTTTAACCCCCAGTTGTTACAGAGACTGTCCGACTCTGATTTCCCAATTGTGTTTCACTCTGGGTAAAAGCATCTGCTATGTAAATGTCTTAGAGCACAGATTTAAATTTTAGCCAGTATCCTTTTAAAAAGCACTTATGATTTGCTTGGGGTCATAGTCGGTGCCTGTTTGTTCTGTGGATTTGATTATTATCATTGATACAAACAGAAGCATTCAGCGTCGCCAGGCTCGTGTGAATGAGTATACTGGTACTCATTTATAACTTACTGCAAGGCTATTCGCACCAATGACCCAACATTAATTTAAATGAAGCAAGAGGACAACGAGACTTCAATAGCTACCGCCCTCCTCGGTAGCCTTTCAAGCACAAGGCACGTGCTAATGAGATGCGAATTAATGACACAATGAGCTGGAGCCAGCATCTGATAGGTTGAATATCAGTTCTCCATTAGGGCTATGGTGATGTTGTGCGCTTGTGTTCACCTCTGCATGGCTTTGTTGAGTATAAAGAGTCACAGAGTACACAGCTGGTTGGTTAAATCTTGGTCTGGACTTTTACTCTCTGGACCTGAACTACCCACCTCTGTCCAAGACAACAGTGAGTCAGAACGGTTACGCGGAAACAGTAGCTAATGCTTACTAAACAAAAAACTGACTGTTAAGTCTGTTTCTAACAGAATGTCATCTCCAGTTACCATGTCAGATCCCCCACAATGTTCTGCGCAGTTCAGCCCGATATCCTTGTTAATGGTATCCCCGGTAAGTAGGGAAGCCGGTCACCGCGCCCCGATGATTAATCTGCGCGTTTAATCGGCTCCTTTCCCGCTGGAGCTGACGGCTGATTATCACGAAGCCACAGCGGCTCGCAAGCAGGGATCCGCCTGGCGCCTGTCCGGCGCGTCCAGGTATGAGGCGGATCGCTCCTCCGGCTCTCGTGTACGGAGCCGTTTCTGGCAGCCGCTCGCGTTCCCCCCCCCCGTTTTCTGGGCTTCCCCTGCCTGGTCGGCCCTGGCGGTGCCAGCACTATTTGAAAACTGCCAGTAAATGAAACATCAACGTCCGTCTGGATGTTGGCCATTTAGCCAACGGTGGGAAGAATTATTTGGGGCTGCAGCTTCTCAGTGGGATCCCGTCCACGCCGTGCCTGAAGCAGACCACGTGACTCTCTAGTCGAGTGGGCGCTAGGGGAGGGGTCAAATGAGACAAGGAGGCCAGAAGACCTACTCATGGATTTCCCAGCATTGTTCGATGCCCCCGGTGGCTGCTCGTATTACTGCACTGATTACATTAATTACAAAAAAGTAATTATGTTCACTTTGTCCTGGAGTAACGCTGAATTTCCAGCATAATCTTATTTCATTATACTTGAGAATGACTTCTGTGATGCCAGGTCCTTTAAGATGAGTGTGTAAGACGTTTGAGGGATTAATCGGTTGAACATCTTACCCTGATTTAGTAAATTCCCATGTCAAACAGCAGCAGGCATGAGTATTCAGCTTGATTAGGGTTCATTAGTCAGTTATTTAATCTCTTTTCCCATAACTGCACCCAATGGAAGCTATTATGTAATGTAAGCCATTAAATAATTTATCATAGTCAAAATTCAATATGTATTGATGTTTTACTTGGCAAAAGAAACAAAGACATCAGTTTTCTCATCAGTATAAATTGAACTAAAACATACAATGTCAGCCTAAATTAAATCATGGACAGAGTTTAAACGAAAGCTCCGTCGTGCTTTAAGATTTAGGGTTTTATCCAACGCAAACGTCTGCGCTTGTAGGGTAGACCAGGACACTGGTTAAGAACCTCTGCTCTTGAGTTTGAAGAATTATCTTTTTATCCACACTATTTTTCGAGTTCCATGAGAAGCAAAGTTTGAGGAACCCTTAAGGTCCCACTTTGGTTAAAGATCTCTTGATTCTATTACGGGCTGAAAAAAACTTGTGAAGGGAGAATTTCCCTGGGGGTGAAACGTGGCCAAACTGTACATTGTGTTTTTTTACAGGTCGGCCTGTCGTAGTAGTACTGCCATTCATTTCAGTAATAGAACTACATACAACATAATTATATAATAGATATATTTGTCAGACAGAAACACTCATGGGAGAGAACTCCAAATATCAGGGCTTTATTGGAGCAGGCAGAAGCAGAGCTGTTCAGGCAAGCAGGGCTGCAACCAAAGAGAGCCGAGAAGGTAAACAGATGGGCGAATCGGAGTCCAGGATCTGGGTCGGGGTCACGTTCCAAGGGCCTGGTAGCCGGCGGGTCAGTCCCAATGCGAAGGCGAGACTCAAGGGGAATCACAATGAGGGAGGATTGGGGGGGGTCGGGATGGTGGGGCAGGGAGAGCAGGGTGGAAAGGACATATATATATATATATATATATGTGTGTGTG
>JAODKM010000046.1:5200046-5222990 GCA_026780845.1 Petrocephalus sullivani | reverse complement strand
AATGGCAACCAAAACCTGAAAGACGCAGAAGAAATTGGAAAACTACCATCCAAATGGATCAAAGAATAGCCAAAATGGCAAAGACTCGGCCAATGATCAGCTCCAGGAAGATCAAAGAAGGTCTAAAGTTATCTGTGAGTACTGTGACAATTAGAAGACTCCTATGCAACGCCAAGCTACTAGCAAGAAGCCTTCGCAAAGTCCCATTGCTGAAAAAGACATATGCTGAAGAGGTTACAATTTGCCAAAGAACATATTAACTGGCCTAAGGAGAAATGGTACAACATTTTGTGAACTGATGAAAGCAAGACTGTTCTTTTTGGGTCTAGGGGCTGCAGACAGTTCAGATTGGGGTCAGATGTCCCCCAAACACTGAATTCAAGCCACAGTACACTCAGAAGACAGTGAAGCATGGGGGCAAAAGCATCATGATATGGGGATGTTTCTCATACTATGGTGTCGGGCCTATTTATCGCATACCAGGGATCATGGATCAATCTGAGTACATTAAAATACTTGAAGAGGTCATGTTGCAGTATGCCAAAGAGGATATGCCCTTGAAATGGGTGTTTTAGCAAGACAATGACCCCAGACACGCTAGTAAAAGAGCAACATCTTGGTTCCAGACCAACAAGATTGCCATTATGGAGTGGCCAGCCCAATCCCCGGACCTTAACTTAATAGAAAACTCGTGGGGTGACATCAAACATGCTGTTTCTGGCAAAACCAAGAAATGCTGAAGAACTGTGGAATGTAGTCCAAGCCTCCTGGGCTGTAATACCCGTTCACAGGTGCCAGAAGTTAGTTGACTCCATGCAAGATGTGCAGCAGTTCTAGGAATCATGGCCATACAACTATTAATATTTATTAAAAATGAATATTTAATCATGATTAATTTAAATTAATCCACAGCAACATATTATTTTTAATCGTTTGATAGCAGTAATATATATATATATTTTTCTTTTTCTTAACATACAATAGAATTTCAGTCTGTCTATTGAATCTATCTATTTCTAATCTATAACATATCGTGTCGTTCTGCTGAGAGGTGCCTAGTTTTGGAGATATCAGCCGTAGAAATGTTGGGCTTCTCTTGAATATAATGGATGTGAGTGGCATTCCTTCTGTGGTGATTAAAACACCAAAAATACGTTTGAAAAATTCAAGAGCAACCACAAACTTTATACTGAGCAGTTTAGTGTAGGGACTATTTCCTTCCACAAAACTCCACAAACCAGCTGTATCACTCTGCAGAAGATAAGAGTACCCTGCCACTATCTTCTGCTCTCTGATCTGATACTACAAAGTCTCTAGATTATCTTGAGTAACTGGGTCATAATTTTGGGCAAGAGACATTGCTGTCTGATTTCTCAGATGTATTTTTTTGGTGCTTTAATCACCACAGAATGAATGCCATTCACTTCCATGATTTTGGAGAGAAGCCCGACGTGAGGTTTAGCCTGCGCAGGGCATCACCACTTCCTCTTCCTGCTGTAGGAGTCTCTGGAAGCACTTCCGGGCAGTGAGCCTGTGCCTCTTCCTGCTGGTCTTCCCTGCCTACATGTCCTACATGATCTGCCAGTTCTTCCACATGGACTTCTGGCTCCTCATCATCATCTCGTCCAGCATCCTCACCTCCCTGCAGGTCTGCACCCCTCTCGCATCACTGTCAGGGTGAGGTCTCTCCCTGCAGGTCTGCGCGCCTCTCGCATCACTGTCAGGGTGAGGTCTCTCCCTGCAGGTCTGCACGCCTCTCGCATCACTGTCAGGGTGAGGTCTCTCCCTGCAGGTCTGCATGCCTCTCGCATCACTGTCAGGGTGAGGTCTCTCCTTGCAGGTTTGCATGCCTCTCGCATCACTGTCAGGGTGAGGTCTCTCCCTGCAGGTCTGCACGCCTCTCGCATCACTGTCAGGGTGAGGTCTCTCCCTGCAGGTCTGCACCCCTCTCGCATCACTGTCAGGGTGAGGTCTCACACGCGTGTCTGTTAGCAAACACACACGTTCATGGATGGACACATTACAGCCCTCTGGCTGGAAGGCTGCTGTCTAATTGTATATGTTCGCACTGGGAGAAATTAGGTCTGTGAAATCTGTCATATTTGTTTTGCACTGATAGCAAAGGTAATTCTACAGTTTCTATTTAAGAACCTTGGTTCTTCCATCTTTATTAAAATACTGCTGCAGTCACCCAGGGAAAGGTCATTCAGTACAGTGAAATGTTTTATTAGACCAGTGCCAGGTTAAGTGAGTGACCATGGGTGTTTCTCAGTATGTATACTTGACCGTACTTGTGTTCTCTTGTACCTGTTTTACACCATCTTTCATTGCTGAAGACCAGTTTCAAAACTAAGAGCAGGAGTATAGTAAAAATCACTGGATGTCGTTCTTGCCCTGCCCTAAATATCGAGGATGCATCGGTTGCATCCCTACCGAAGGAGACCAGTTCCAAAATTCACTGAGCCCCAAGTTCATTCCTGGGAAGAAAGTCAGCAAGGCCAGTCTTGTCGAGATCACAAGTACGATCTTTGCCGCCTTGGTATTGAGAAACACCCAATCATTTGAATGAATTACTTGGTTTATGGTCTGCTGCCCTTGGCACTCGAACCAGCAACCTCTGAGTTATGAGTCCATAACTTTGACCACTGTGCTGCTATCAAGACGGGACTTGACAAGAGTGTGTTGCCTAGGTTTTGGGGACGTTGCTGATCTACGTGCTGTTCATGGTGGAGGAGTTCCGCAAGGAGCCGGTGGAGAACATGGACGACGTCATCTACTACGTGAATGGGACCTACCGGCTGCTGGAGTTTCTGGTGGCCCTGTGCGTGGTGGCCTATGGCGTCTCCGAGACAGTCTTTGGCGAGTGGACCGTCATGGGCTCCACAATCATCTTCGTCCACTCCTACTACAACGTGTGGTTGCGCGCGCAGCTGGGGTGGCAGAGTTTCCTGCTGCGCAGGGATGCCGTCAACAAGATCAAGAGCATGCCCACTGCCACCAGCCAGCAGCTGGAGCAGCACAACGATATCTGTGCCATCTGCTACCAGGTGAGGGCACCCTGCGAGACTCTCTCTTCTATCCGCATGCTCTGTAGTTCATTGTCAGCTCCAAAATCCCAAAATGCTGCAGAACTTCACTAATGTGTCTATAACAACCTATTGTTGCAATTATTTTTTAATAGAGGGAATAATGCACAAAATCAGTATTGAATTAGGCAAATTTTCATGTAATAAGAAGTAGAAGCTATTAATGACGGTGGTGTGTGGACACTGCCTGTGATCGAAAGGTCATTTGTTCAACTCCCAGAGTCTTCAGAATGATTTCACCATTGGGCCTTTGTTCAGGACCTTTTAACTACCCCCTTTGGTCCAGGAACTGTCTGACCCAGCCTTCAACTCTGTTAACAAAAAAAATATTGTAGTGTTGATCTCTGTTGTAAATCTTTGTGCCTTAGGACATGAGATCAGCCGTAATCACGCCCTGTAGCCACATCTTCCACGCCGGATGCCTGAAGAAGTGGCTCTACGTGCAGGAGACCTGCCCACTTTGCCACAGCCCGCTGAAGAGCCAATCGCAGCCTGCCGCTGCAAGCCCGGCCGCGCAGGACGCACCGGAGCCAGCCAATCAGAATCAGGGGGAGGTGGGGCAAGTGGGCCCAGCTGCCGAAATCGCCGAAAGGCAGGGAGACTCTTTAGACAAAGCGGACGCTGATCTGGAATCAGATGGAAGTTCACAGGTGTCTGCAGAGTCGGAGCAGGACGTGCCACAGGATGGGCCTCCTGTGAATGCACGTGTTGAGCCTGCGTCCAGCATTGTGCAGGCTGGACAGTAGTCAAGAATGTAATATGGCAGCCAGCACTATTAACACGGGCCAATGAGTAAGATCTCTGCTGTTCGGTTCCTGGTAGATGATAACCTCTCTCTCTCCCTGCCCGTTGAGCCTCTCTGGGCATTGCGGCATTCAAACTGTGCTCGTAAAGTAACGTCAGCTACACCCCTAACATCTGGGTCATATTCATGTGTTGAGTTGCTGCCCTTCATGCTAAAGTGTGCATTTGAGAGCTTAGCAGGTTTCAAATCCTTTTGTTTCAATGTGAAGCAGCCTCCACGGTTTCAATATTTATTTGAACAAATATAGGCTTATCCATTTTCCTGTGTCCATTGCCGCTGTCATCTAGCCTTTAGATTTTTTCCCCCCCCCCCCCCCCACCAGTGTCATCCACCAATCCATCCATTTTCTGGCTCTTCAGTGTTGTACTGGAAGCCACGCCCACTCCCTTTAAAGCCGCACCCACCATTACAGATTCCCTCGCTTTTCTGAATAGTCAGTGTTGACCGTTGAATGGAAGGTGATTCTCGAAGGGCCATATTAGAACAGCTTACAGTATGGGGGTAAACTTCAGTTAACCTGAAAAGATGACAGCAGTTTATGTACAAGCTTTAAGCACGCTTAACCTAGCACGCTGTCTATTGCGGTAGTTTGTAGGACGTTTTCTTTTTCTCCTTTTTGATAATGTAGCCCATGCTTTAGTATTAAGCAAATGCGTATGCACTAATGTTGGGTATAGCAATGCTCCAAAGTCTGTCTTTGTCACATACCAAATATTTTTGGTTTGTATGAGGAAAAAAAAACTACAAATGTGTTATGCGTGCGTCTATACGCCCATGCACATGTATATACACACATATATTCTAAAAAGGGGTTTTGATATCCAGTACTTAAATGCTGCACCAGGCGATATGAAGTGGAGTGAAGCTCAAATGAGCGCTTAATCCGAAAAAGTGTGAAGAGCTTAATCCCATGGATTCGGATCTGGTGCGAGCAGCGTAAACGGCAAGCGAATTCACAGTATTATTTGGCATTTTGCATCTGTGACAATGAATACAGGAACGGTATGAACGCACTGTTGTAAATGCCATTTTCGTTATTTTGTAGCAACTTGATAGCTTTTGCACAGTTTTTCTTAAAGGAAAAAAATAAAATAGCTATGTGTAAAAATTTTACATTTTTTTTATCTTAGCATTTGTAATGTGGCGTTGACATTTTTTTCTTTATTTTTAAGAGACTAATCCACGTTTTTGGATACAAATGAAGATGAAACGTGCTCTGTGAATGCTGGAGTTTTTCAGTTGTGGTCAAAGAAATGATAGTGACGTCTCATTTTTATGACTGAATGTATTTAAAAAAATAAAATAAACATTGAAACCTTGTATGCTATTCTCGTTATTTGAACGCCTACATGTAACTTAAACGTGGTCCACGTGTGGATCAGTCTGCTAATTAAATCGTGATGGTGTTGCTGTCACCTGGGGCACTGTAGTAAGGTTCAGAAGACGGCCAGCTGTGATTTGTAGGTAACATTTCATTTCTAAACGCAAGGGCTGCATTTGTTCAGCGTAATTCATAACGCAGTATGAGGCCCTGATATTAATGGGATGCTGGTGGCTATTTCACTATGTAACGTGTCATCTCTATTTAACCTCCTGAGACCCTATGTCCTCATATGGGGACGTTGCATTTTGGCTTCCCTGCTCCATAATATGTTATTTTGCTTAACTTAGACCTGACGTACTTATTCGGGGACATTTGTTCTGTCATCTAGTGGCCAGATAAGCACTATGCGCAAAACAGTAAGGGAACAAGATGCTAAAGGAAATTTAAAAAAATGCGCACCAAACAAAAGCCCGGGTCTCAGGAGGTTAAGGGGTAATTAATGAAAATTGAGCTATCATGGCTGCTCTAAACTATAGCCAGGAGACGCTGGAAACGCAATGCATTTGGTCGGCGGTGCTTTAAACGCGACCGGATTGTGTGCGGGCTTTAAGCGCCTGCTTAAATACCCACATTAAGCCCTTTTTTGGACCGCTTCTGCGGTGACTGCAAGGTAAAAAACCACACCGCTGCGAATTATTTACACGACGGCAGCAGATAAGATATTTCATGCTGCGAGGTGATTAGTTTAATGCGGCTGTGCTGTGTAATTCCATAAAACCTGAGTGATAAATGTCTCCACGGGGAAGCCTAATTCCCATTCTTGTTTACAGCACACGAATTATTTTATTGTGAACAGTAACATATTGCGCATCCTTTTTTGCAAATACGTTTTCATGGTTAATATTTCTTGTTTTGTGAACTTTACTGCCGCTCTTTTTAGACTATCATTCAATTGGAGTAATTACATTTTCAAAATAAAAGCGCGAACTTTCGAGCATGATCCTGTACCTGTACTTCCAGTGAAATGTTAGGGTTTGGCGCGAAAAGCCAACAATAAGATTGTCTTTCTTTTTTGTGTCATACTAACACGGTTAGATTTAAGATAATTTTTCGAAACTAGGACGTTCATTATTTATATATTCGTTTAATTGCGTTAAAGTTTTAGCTGTCGGGTTGCCAGGGCGAAGGTGGCAGGAAGTCATATGATTTTAAACACAGTTATTTCAGCCAATAGTCGTCGTGTTTGTTTCAAATATGTATTATAATTTTTCAACATATTCAATCCAGGACCCAAAACTGAGTTTTATTTCGTCTAGTTAAATTGGTTTTACATCATTTACGGTTTTGTTTACACTCGGCTGGAACACTGCTCTCGACGTGTCTGTGAGTGTCCACCGCCCTTTCAGATTTGTTAGAGGAAAAACGTTTTAAATTTGTTTAAACTCAGTTAGACTTGTTGTTGTCATTGTTATTGTACTATAATAATAATAATGGCAGAAATGTGTGCTGTGTATAAATGTAAGAACAATACCGGTGAAGAAATCATGATGTAGCGGGTAAGGAGGAGCTGGTAAATATACGCACCTTTGATGTTACTAGGTTGTGAATGGAGCGCGAACCCACCCGTACCCGTTTAGTCAAGTTCGCTCCTTGCTCTCTGATTTCCGTGGGAAGCAGGCTAAGGTTGGTTTTTAAATTGACCGCAAGATGGCGTCATTGCCTCACATTTTACTGTCTTTGTCGCTAAAAGCGTGTAAGCCGTTTAAAGTGCTGTTTGACTAGCTTTACATTTACAAATAAACCATCCACGTTATCTGCTAGTATATATGAATGATTTGCTTATATGTTGCCATCAATTATTTGGGCTAGTTTTTGTAGCGCGACTTTAATAAAATTAGCACGAAATAGGCCTACAAATAGTTTATCAAATTTGGATTCATACAATACCATTCATACAACTTCTGCAAATAATAGTGTATTACATACTTCTGCATACTGTGACCTGGAAATTCTTGAGTTTTAAATCTCTTGTCATCGATTCATCGAAATATCTAAACACGAATTCTAAGAGTAAATCGAACTAAGAAATACTATATTCGATCAACTGTATTATAGTCCGCAATCTCCGTTAACTGCATGTTGCCACTGACCGTGTGAACATTGCAAAGCAGCGTTCAAGACAGTGGTCAACATTCGAAATGTTCTTGCACTTATAAACTTTTGCAAACATATAATTTTATGCTTCAGAATAAATGGAAGGTCACCGCTGATGAGTTTAAGACTTGTTTGGCGGTTGTTTACACACGCATACACACATATATGTGATGTATAATATATGTGATATATTGATATATATATAACATTTGTGTGTGTATAGGCTACACACACTTTATATGTATTTGTTCTGAAGTAAGTTTGTATACTTAAGTTATAGTAATGAGAATGTGGAGACATTTTAATATATGGACCGAGTAACTCGTAATCCAATAAAAAACATGCAAAAGAATATAAGGGAACTGGGTAAAATTCAGAGTATAGATGTGAAGCGCAGTTATGTACAAACAAGCTCACTCTAGATGATGACAGTAGCCGGCGTTACATCCAAATGTTTAAATAGGCTACATTGGTTTTCAGTGCAAGTGACACATACCAAGGTAACCTGCGTGTTATCTGTGGCACAGCCAGTAAAACCCGCCCCTGAAAAGCACTGAGGAGTTGCAGGTTATAGGCTACATTCATCATGAGCAACCGGCAAGATTTGTAAACGCTCAAAGGCGCATCATTTGCGTTTTTTTCGTATTGAGGGGTAATTCTTAAGTCTTAAATGGGGTCTAAAATATATAAAAATATATGGTTCGATACGCGGACATTCAATTCTGGCTTTGCGCTCATTTATTTTTGTTGAATTATGTATTCATTATTTTACTATGTTATTGGTTACTGCATGATAAACAGATGCTATTTAGTATACTTACTATCAGTTGCCGGGTACCTCCTTAAAACGAGCAGGACCCATCTGCGTATTGCCTGTGCTAAGCAAGTTGGTGAAATGAACACTGAGACCTGATTTTTAATTGAAGCTCTCGATTCTTTGTGCCGCAAAATAATTTTTGGGTCGGTGTCAGTGTTCAAAATGGATTACGCTGGGTTCTTACTATATATCTGACTTCTAAAAATGTTATACTGGCTTTAAAGCAAGCGAGTAGCTAGACTTTCTATGACCGCCCTCACCAGTCAGCCCTGCTACACATCTGATACGACTGCGCTGACGTGCTTTTTAGGAAATGGTTATTTACTATTTGTTATTCTAGGAAGGATTCGTAAACATTTTGTTGGAGAACGAAGTGGGTGTCAAAATACCCTTTAAAGGGAAATTAAAGATTCACGTTTATTATATAGTTTTATCTAGGTGGCCGATGTCCCCCGCCCGTAAAACTTGCCGATTATTTATTATACAGCTGACAGTTTGTTTTATTCATCCGAATTGCGTAACTTACAGTTTTGCAATTGACCCATTTTCCACAGCTTGATGTTTTACTAACGCGAATCCTGAAATTTTTTGGCCATATTCTAGTTCCTTAACCACTACGCCCAGGGGAGATATTTGTAGCTGTTTGTGTGTTTGTGTAGAAAGAGCCTGCGAACGTTGCGTAAATTAGAGTTTAATCCGTGAGGAAAGTCGAAATGGTCTCTCAGAAATACGAATTGTATAACCACGCTCACAAATTAGTGAACTATGGATAACGGAATTAGCTACACTCCTCTACACGCGTCTGTCGATAACAACGTCCGATTTTTTTTTTACCTACACAGGAGTTTTGTGTACATTTTATTAAAAGGTTATTAAGTTAAAATATCCCAGTAATATAAACATAATTATCTTCACACATACGTGGAAATGATCAAATACAAAAAGTATAGGAAAATGAGAACGATTTGTCATCTTCCGTCTCTTGCGTATTTTTGCCTTAAAATGCAGGTTATGTGACCTAAAACAGCCTTGAAATTGAAAGGTGATTTCTGCTCCACATGTGAAGAGAAACATTCATTTTCATTTTGTACGTATATAAATGTTTTATTTCATATTTGCAATACGCGCAAAATTCCATAAACTCTGCCGTAATACATGCGCTCTTTAAAAATGTAATCGCTATTTATATACACATTTCTATATACAAATGTATTGCTCAAGTTACATGTGCTTATGAGTGAACTCAGCAAAAAGCGAGCAATTAGATCAATTATGCATAGTATTTTTTTACCCTGCATTTAAAAATATACAGTTGCGTATTTGTTGCAGGAAGTCATAATTTATAAAGAGCCTATAATAATAGATCTCCAGATGATTTCGACGGTGAGCATCTCTCCGCTGATGCAAAAGGCTCGCGTAGATTGCCTGCTCGGACGGCAGTCACCTCTAAGTTGTGGTAATGTATCAGTAACGGGTCTAATGAATTGTAGTATAGCGCTGCCCGTGCTGTAAGAGCGCCATAGGCCAGGTGTGCGGCTATTTCTGACATCTGGCGTAAGGAAATATGTTTCGGCTGCTCTCTGACTTTTTCTCTTTTTTTTTTCCAATGACGCTGCATGTTTAATGAAAGAGGGCGGACAGAAATATGTAATGAGCCGCCCGGAGCCGCGGTTGGCGTACAGGGGAGCGGTACTCAGGGCCGGCCACTGTTTAGGGGCGGCCCGTCTCGCGCGGTTACGCCCCTCGCCTTTGGGGCTGGTGTGCCCGTGTTTAGCTCTCAGAGCAGTCAAATCGGATTCCTTAGGGAAGGAACACAAATCACTCCAGTTTTAACAAGGGGGGGATCGAGGCGAGATACGCGTTCACGAGGGGTCCATCTCGTCTTCATTTAGAATTTCTCAATCAATTTGCTTTGAACGGAGGAAGTCGAGGCTGAAAAAGGAAGAAATAAGACGAAAAAAAACTTGTCTGAAGATGATGACACTTGATACCGCCCAGTCCGAATGATCGACTTGATTTTGTTATTTCTTATATCGATATGAAACGGCTTTATTCTTCCCCGCTTGTAATATAGAAGGGAAATCCGCGAACTCGTTGCTTATTTTCGTTTGTCTGCGATATATTTTATATATTTTTCTTCTTCTTCTCCGAAGTGCTTTTTTTTGCGAAACCTGGATTCTTTCGGCGTGATTTCTCCCTGCTCTGTTTCTGTTGCATGCATATGCATGCTTCTTTCTTAATTAAGCGAGCTCTCACACGCGCATTCTCGTGCAATCGTGATCCCCAGTCGCACGCGGTAACCCACTTACTTGTGACCGAGAGGAACCGGAGCTGCTCGAATAAGCGGTAGAGGGGATCTGGAAGAGTCCGCTTTCATGTTTGGGCTGCAGGAGAGCATTCAGAGGAGTGGGAGTAGCATGAAGGAGGAACCCGTCGTGTCCGGGATGAACGCGGTTCGGACATGGATGCAAGGGGCCGGGGTCCTGGATGCTAACACGGCCGCCCAAAGGTAAGTCCCCCCCGGGCAGCATCCGTGCGTGCGCGCCGGGGGCTCCCGCACAACATTTCAGTCCGTTCAAGTTTAATTCCTTTTTTATCGAGGTGATATTTCCCCCGCGACGACACGGTGATTATCCAGAGAGTACTTCAGAGACCATGTGTTCTCATAATTCTCAGAAGTATTCAGTCAACGCGGCGTTTCGATGCTTGGCGATGCGCGTCCCCGCTTTGACGGACGGCTGCCGGTGCAGCTGCGGACTGCGGACCGGCTAAATGAGCGACAAGGATGGAATTGGGATTAAAACATAATAAGAGCCCTCAGACTATTATTAGGAACAGCTACTATTATAACGACGCTGTTATTATTAACTACTAATAGCGGCGTGTGTTATTAGTAATACCATTGCAGCGCCATTAATATTATTATTTATTACGATAATAAAACTAATGTTAAACAATACATATTAAATGTTGGTTATCAACAGAAAAATGCTTAAAATTTAGTAAAATGTAGGAAAGAAAAGTATCCTGACTTTACCCGCTGGGTAAAACTTAGTTACTTGCGGTTGTAGTTATAAGCATTTGTGTTTGGAACAGTTTTGCGTACATTGTTTTCTTACAGTTACTTTATAACAATTAAGTAAATTAATAAAAACCGGCCGAATTTAAATTTGCAAACAATCAGAAATGCTCCTAAGCAGGGTACCACAATTTAATGATAAATGTAACGATTACTTTTTTGTTCCTCTTAGCAAAAGATTCGATGTTTGTTGTCGAAGTGAAGAAATACATTTTTAACTAAGTGGCCTAATAAAAGATGTCCAGCTGTCCTAACAGCGAAGCCTTCTCCCCTGTCCCTCCGCAGTGGGGTCGGTCTCGCCCGGGCTCACTTCGAGAAGCAGCCGCCGTCCAACCTTCGGAAATCAAACTTTTTTCACTTCGTCTTGGCTCTGTACGACAGACAAGGACAGCCGGTGGAAATCGAACGGACGTCGTTTGTCGGCTTCGTCGAGAAGGAGAAGGTAAGTCGCTTCATTAAAAACGTTAAAACTGTCTATTTGGTGAGGTATTCAGCACAGCCGATCAAGTTGTTTCAACTCTCTTAGTTTAAATAATAAGACGTCTTTGCGATTAGATGAGACATTATCAAGCATCTGGTAATATATGATATCAAGATATTTTCAATCTGAGCGCCTGTATTAAACCACCTGTTTTAGTGTTTGAACACTTTATTATTGACACATTTGGCCATACGTATTGGGTTAATATCATTCTCTTCGTTTACAAGATTGCTTTATAGGTGTTAAAAACAATACAAGCTTCTTTGACTATTTCAGCTTGTGTTTTACTTATTTAATATGCATCAGAATATAAACAGAAGTGACAGTAGTATATGCAGAAACTGTTTTTTACGCATCTCGTATGCGTAAAAATCCAATGTGTTTCTGATTTGCATGTAACTATTAACATCATTTTTAACCGCGACTGAACACTATGGTGTACTGGAATTATTATTATTATTATTATTAATAAATATTTTTTTTCTCCCAAGACCCTTATAATTTAAATGTGACAATGACTATCGTTAGACATGTTTAAATGACCGAATTTAGTTGTATTTACATTTAGTTTTTTTTTATTTAGTTTAGTTTGCTTTGTCTTTTGCGTTCTTCCTAAAACCCGAGCTGAAAATGCCTATCAGGCAGCATTATAAACCATGCAGTGAAATATTATGCTCGTTGCACACCTGAAGAACATCGACGTACCGAGCCGCCGCTTTTTGACACATTTAAAGTAACTAACTGACAGCGTTACTCGATAATCACATCAAAGATAGCCTACGCCCCTTTCCTAGGAAAAAAATTAAATATAACTCAAGGTCATTTCTGGGTGGGGAATCCTACGTATTCCCTATTTTCCTGTACTGGGTGATTGATCACGTTTCCTTTTAATCTAGATAATACCAAATTGCTCTTAATATATTTCTGTCGTCCTCGTTCCGGCCGTCCCGCCGTCTTTAGCCTGGTGACTTTCCAGCAAATCCGAGCACAGGCGAATCCCACTGAAACACCCATGTTTATCTGTGCAGGAGCTGAACGGGGAGAAGACCAATAATGGAATACATTACAGGCTACAGCTTCTCTACAGCAATGGTAAGTGCTGTGTGGCTCACTGCACCCCCCAAACCACGGTAAAACGGCCACGGCAAAATAATAACGAATTTATACTTTTAGTGTGTTAAAAAACTACATATTTAACATTCTAGGTGGCAACAGCAATTTTGGTTAAATTAATTATCGGTTTTCCGTCGTGCTCACTAATGGTTTTATTTATATTATTTAAAAATGTTAGCTATTCTTCTTCATAAATTATTCATGACTGTCGAGGAAAAAACCTTCTTAGCAGCAATATAGATTTTTCATATTTGTCTAATTTCCCGTATTGCGATTTATTATTAATATTATGCTAATAAACATAATATTTGGCGTGATTATTTTGGTAAACAGATGTTTGAAATGTGACAATATTGATAAACGAACAAAATGCTTAGAAAACACAGTAAAACAAAACCAAAAATAGCAATAATATATAACGCGCGATTATTTTTTTGTTTATTCCGAGGTAAATGTAGCTGCTAATATCTTCTTCATTTAGTCATATTCAGCATATCAAATATAGTGTTGTTTTCAAATATTTTTTCAAGATCACCCCATATATCATGAAGAATTTAGTCACCTATTTGTGTTAGCAACTTTACTAGTTTTTATTAAACGATATTAACCGGCCGGTAGTATTATACCGTCTTGTTCGTCTCTCGGTGGTACGCAGCGCAGTGGCAGCTTTTTAAACGGTCGTCCTTATGGAGTGTAACTAACCGTGTGTTGTTACAGTAAAATATCTTTCTGAAAAAAGAGCAAACTATAGACGTCACCTATGAACTAAATATACATTGACTTATGAATCATAAGTAACAAATATTTTGAAGACGAAATAGATCCCGTTTTTTGAGTCTTTAGAAGAATGCGTCTTTTTGTAGAGCGTATGCATTGCAAGAAAGGCTGGTTTGAAAAATATCACAATTTTTTAACATCTGTTTTGAAATTTTTGCATAACGATTGTTTTCGAAGGCGGACCCCAAGACCAGCGTAAATGCACTTGTTAACGATAAGTAAAAGTATGGATAAAGCACAGAAAAAGTGCTAATATTAGTTAATTATTTGTAAAACAAGTAAACAAAAACAATCAAAAACAAAAATGACCACAAACACTATTGAAAACAATAATTATAGCCGTGCCACCTAACATTAATTTGAGCAGTTTTTAAGCCATAGTTATTGAAATGTTTGTATTTGTATTCTATATATAGGATTTGAAGAATTGAAGTAGCAATACGTCATGCTATGTCTGACCAGAACACTTCATACACATTATATTATATGAAAGATGTAATTTACTCGCCAAACTGATGCCAAACTGTAGCTGTGTAATGAAGACGTGCCATGTTGACATGTCGGCCTGCTCTCTCGGCACTTGCATCCGCTCGAATCGTCGCATTTCGCAGCTGCATTTTCAGGCGCCATGTTCCTGTTTTTAACACAGTGAATTTCTCCCCCCCCCCCGAAAGGCATCCGCACAGAGCAGGACTTTTACGTCAGACTCATCGACTCCATGACCAAGCAGGTATGATCCCCTCCGGTCTGGGTCCCTCTCCGGTGGGACCTCTCCCAAATAGAAAAGGAGTAAATAGTTATGTAAAAATAATGGCCATTGCATGTGACTGGCATGTGTATGTGGCTCTCTGGGTGCTGTTGAAGTTTATGCCCCTGGGGTAGGTTGTCAGGCCCCCTCATTGTAGCGGTGATGAGATGTAGTGGTAGGCCATGATGGCCTACCGCTGAGGCGTACTCTCCATCGGGGGCATCCCGGGACGGGCTGGGACAGTGCCCGACGGCTACTTCCTGTCACTTCAACAAGGCCTCGCAGGAAGTCTCTTAGGACCACCTTTCGTGCTGTTGTTGTTAGTATTGTTATTATTATTAATATTGCTCTTATCATCATTATCAGTAGTACTACTAGTAGTAGTAGCAATGGTGCTGTTTTATTTAGTGAAAAATACAATAATAGTGAAATAGATATTTAGTGAGCCATTAACATGGTTTGCTCTTAAGTTCCAATTTAGATGTTTCTGGCATTTTGTACAAGAGTTCTGTATATAATGAATAATATTCCTATAATTAACTGTAAGCTGTAATCTTGGGTAGTTAGACAATATCATGCTATTCATGATGTCTGTGGTCATGTGGTGCATTGTGCAGGCTGTGTCACTAATTGCTGTTTATTTAGAATTGGGTGCTTGTGGTGTTATTGTCCACTGGGCTTTAGAAAGTGGGTATCTTAGCGCCTGGAGCAGGTGAAGCGTTGCTAGAATTGCGGGTCAAGGAGAGATCAGCAGGGACCCTTATGTTAAAAATGGCCGGCTTATTGGGTAATGAAGACGTTAACCCTTAATGTACAGCTGCAGCCTCGCTGGTATGCTGCAATAAGGTGCCGGGGTTTTTTGGGCGATTAAGGGGCACTGAGTGACGTCAGGATGCTGTCACGGGCGTGTGACATGTGACATGTGACACTCCCCCAATACCACTCTCGCAGTGGTATTGCTGGGAAATTATCAAAGATCCTCCCAGGGATTTAAAACAACAGACAGCCCCTCTGAAGTGTAGGAACACAACATTCTGTAAGGCACTTTTTTTTCCCTAACGGCGGCGATGATAAACTGTTCTTTTCCAGTCCGCAGCATTCTGTCTAGAGTGTGCAGGCCTCTCGGAATTAGCCCATAAGTGGAAATTACCTCACTTCAAATGAAAATCTGTTTCTCGCTAATTAAGCCTCAGACAACATCATTTCCTAAACGAAATCAGTCAAACCCCATTTAGGCCGGACTTTGGGATCGTGCCGCTTTAACTCTGTCGGTCCCGGAGGCCGGGTTTGGCTTTGGGTGTTGTTTCTGGAAATGGTGAGCGGCACAGATAGGCAGGAGGCTGTAGGCGGTGGCCAGGCCTCCGGAGATCTCGTTACTGCCGCAGCGAGTCTGGAAGCAGGCAGCGACATGCTTTGGCGTTGTGTGCCGCTCTTTGGGTCTGAGGAATCGAATTTAGCAGGATGCAGAGAGGTCTGTGCCTTTTTTTTTGGGGGGGGGGGGGGAATCTTTTTGCTGTGTCCTGTGTTTTGTCAAGCTGCAAAGTTGGCTGTTAGCTTTGTTTGTCTGTTAGCCTGTAAAACTTGTGATGGCCTGTCAGATGGGCGGAGTGTTTCCTTAATGCTTTCCATCGCTGAGAGCGGGACGGGCAGCTGCCTGGTTCCGAGGCTTCTGTGCGTGAAACCTGCTAGAAGGCTTAAGCCGCGGAGTTACTGCAAAGCGGCGGCTCAAACACCCATGTTCCTGGCGGTGATTCTCAACATAGTTTCCTTTACATAGCAATGCTGAACTGCCGTTCTAATAGCAGCAAATTATGTCACGTTATTAATATTAAGCTATTCAGTGAGCCTGCATTCGATAAGGGCTTATTGAAAATTATTAGTATTGTATAAAATAAATTATTATTATTATTATTATTATTATAGTATAAAAACATTTATTATTATAATAGTATAAAATCATTTATTATTATTATAGTATAAAAACATTTATTATTATTATTATTATAGTATAAAATCATTTATTATTATTATTATTATTATTATTATAGTATAAAATAAATTATTATTAGTATTATTAAGATTATTATGGTGGTGTTTGCCGTTAAGTTATTCATGAACAATATTGTTGTGGTTGTTCTTGGCCATTCCCCTATTAAGAGCTCTACACAGAATGGTTTTGATTGACACATCCGTGCACGGGACGGGCCACGGCATCACCGTAGTAACAGGGCCCTGGGCGTAAAGAGCTGACAGTCATATCCGAGATCGGTGACAGATAAGGCAGATAAGGCGGGAGAGCGAAGGCGTGCAGTCGGGGCGGGGGAAGAGGCGGCACAACACCTTAGGAAAGCAGAGACACGTGCGCGCGCGCATAGCGAGGGCGGCGCCGCGGTGGTATTAATAGGAGCGTGTTTACAGGCTCGCTGAGCCGGAGCTGGCGGGAACGAGGCTATGGGTGGCTGCGCGAGATGGGTCCCCGTTTATGTGGAAGATGCTGGTTTAGCTCTTTGGCCTGTGAGGATCTGAGGGGCTCTGTGTTGCATTCCACAGGGGGTTCCTTTCCAAGTACGCCCACCCCCTATCCCAAACCCTCACCCGTAACCCAGGCTGTGCTCTCCTTGCCGTCTGGGCTATTGTACGCTCGTGTTGCCATGCCGCTCGATTAGAGAGCCGGTTCACCTAACAGGCACACACTCCAATTAAAATATACGGCGCAGATCTCTCACATTGACCGTTTTCCTGTCCCCTGCCGCCCGTCCGTAAACGCTTGCGGTGGGAGATTGCGGACCGGTCGCACACGTTTCCCTCAGACGCCGCGACTGGATCCGAGCTTGTTTAAAGCGACATTCTTACGCGTGCCGCCCGACCCTTTAACGAGGCAAAACAGTGGCGTCGCCTGGCAACCTACGCGCCATCCCACCAGAAAGCGATGCTCTTTCTGCCCGTAATGAGTGCCTTGTTTTCATTCCGTGTCCCACTGCTTTACTGCGCTGTTACCCCCTTCGCTACATTTTCAGCCTTTTTTAAGTTTCATATCCGACAGACCCGCTTAGATACAGTTGCCATGCTATAAGCATCGCTTCTAAAGTGCATTGGCCTCCAGTAGCTACAGATCCTTCAAAGCCGACACAGAGGATTATGGGAGCTCCTGGGTTTGTCACACAGTGGTTTCGTGGTTAACTAGGAACCCGTAATAGCGCCGTCTAGTTAATGTCTGTGTTTTAAGTGCTGTGGGAGATATCTGCTGAGCGTGCATGTGGCTGCACTACTGACAGCCTTGAGAGCTTGAGAGGGCTTGCACCTGATTTGCTGAAAAAGGGCCCTTCCGGAAGCCTCTGGGAGTCATGATATGGTTTTTGTAGCTGTCGAAATCTGAGTAAGAACTCTGATCGATCCCTGAATTCTTGGATCTGATTTGTCTTTGAATCAATTCTGGTTTTTAGGTTTTCTCTGTATAGAGAGAATTCATTCATTAGTCTTTCTGCTGAGGGGGCTTGGAGCCTGTTCCAGGCAGCAGAGGCAGGGCTGCGCCCCGGATGGGCTAGATGCCCAACTGTACCGTATGTCTTCAGACTATGGAAGGAAACGGGAATTAAACCCACACCATTGTGTGTTGAACCCTGAGTGTTGAACTCTTGTGTCACTCTGTGGCAAAAATGAATTCTCTAACACGTTTTTACAAATCACTTTTACATTCTGTCACTGACATCAAAATGGAGGGAGGTCAGAGCTGCATCGTGTCCAAGTTTACACCGTTGCTCTGAAACCCTCCGAGGTCAGAGACCCCCGGGGCAATGGGAGAGGTCACCGTGGAGGCGATTTCGGTTCTGGCGTGTTTGGGGGGGGGGGGATGCCGCAGCTTGGCAGCAATGAACAGGGGTGAAGTTTCTGGAAGGAGTGGGAGCTGAAGCCAGATGGCGTGCCAAGCTTCGCGTCTGGCGGCCCAACTGCCCCACATACACACAGAGAGCTCACAGTGTGCGCCAGGCTGGGTGTGCTGTACACATGTCTGCGATGATGAGGAAGGGGACAATATGAAAACACTTAAAAACACTGGGAAGCTCGGTGACAGTCACTGCTGTTACAGCAGGACCTCTGTGACAGTCACTGCCGTTAAAGGAGGTCCTCGGTGACAGTCACTGCTGTTAAAGGAGGACCTCGGTGACAGTCACTGCCGTTACAGCAGGACCTCTGTGACAGTCACTGCCGTTAAAGGAGGTCCTCGGTGACAGTCACTGCCGTTACAGCAGGACCTCGGTGACAGTCACTGCCGTTACAGCAGGACCTCTGTGACAGTCACTGCTGTTAAAGGAGGACCTCGGTGACAGTCACTGCTGTTACAGCAGGACCTCTGTGACAGTCACTGCCGTTAAAGGAGGTCCTCGGTGACAGTCACTGCTGTTAAAGGAGAACCTCGGTGACAGTCACTGCTGTTACAGCAGGACCTCGGTGACAGTCACTGCTGTTACAGCAGGACCTCTGTGACAGTCACTGCCGTTAAAGGAGGTCCTCGGTGACAGTCACTGCTGTTAAAGGAGGTTCCTCACTGACAGTCACTGCTGTTACAGCAGGACCTCGGTGACAGTCACTGCTGTTAAAGGAGGACCTCGGTGACAGTCACTGCTGTTACAGCAGGACCTCGGTGACAGTCACTGCTGTTAAAGGAGGACCTCACTGACAGTCACTGCTGTTACAGCAGGACCTCAGTGACAGTCACTGCTGTTAAAGGAGGACCTCGGTGACAGTCACTGCTGTTAAAGGAGGACCTCACTGACAGTCACTGCTGTTACAGCAGGACCTCGGTGACAGTCACTGCTGTTAAAGGAGGACCTCTATGACAGTCACTGTTGTTAAAGCTAGACCTCAGTGACACTCACTGCTGTTAAAAGAGGACTTTTGTGAATGTGTAACTGCATTTCTGCTGTTCATCTGCTGTCAGATGTGTCAGTGACTCTCAGGCCAAGTTCACACAGTGACGGCAGCTCCTCTGACAGCTGTTGAAGTGACTCAGTGTCCCTCCTGTCTGCCACACAGCTGGATCTGTGATGTAAACACTGGCAGCTAAGAATGACACATAGTGTTTTTTTTTTTCTTTTTTTTTTTTCTATCGTCCAGATTTTCCAGATGTAACAGACACTTCATTAAGATCTCTGGAAGTTTTTACCAGAATATGTAGTCATGTATTTAAGTGTTAAATGGTGAAATAATTTGCTGTGATTCCTCTTCTTTATTCAATAAATGAAGCTTGTTTAAAAGTGCGTGCTGACTGAGTCTGACTGCACCCGCATGAAGCCATATGCTGCCCCTGCTGAGAGTCTCAGTAATTATCCTCTTGCTCGTTAAGTGTCACCCCTCGCGCCGCGACAAGCTGGAGCACGCAGACCCTCGGTGCGTGTCGGGCTGCGCAGCCAGACGGAGGTCTTAACTAATGACTCCTTCTCTCCACAGCCGATCATATACGAAGGCCAAGACAAGAATCCTGAAATGTGCCGGGTGTTACTGACGCACGAGATCATGTGCAGGTAAGACAGACCACAGTGTGCCATTCCCAGCCTGTCTGTACACCCATTGCTGTGACGAGCAGCTGCACAGCTCTCATAACTCCATCTATATGCCCATGGTCCTGATGTGCGGCTGCGCATCACCCCAGCTATACACCCATGGTCCTGATGTGCGGCTGCGCATCACCCCATCTATACACCCATGGTCCTGATGTGCGGCTGCGCAGCTCTGTTCAGCTCTGTTCGATCCCCCACTCTCCATTTTGCCCCATGTCTGTATCTTCCATAATTTCTAATGATAAAGGTGACTCAAGGCTCCGGGTGCGAGACCTGCCAGTGTGGTGTCCACAACCGTGTTTGTGCCTGGCTCCTGTCCTTGTCTCTTGATCACTTTCCCCTATGATGCCCAGGTTTGCAGGCTCCCTGGATTCAAGACTTGAGATGTTCCTAGGTTTTATAGCTTTTTTTTTTTTGCTTTGGAATGTCTTGCCAGACCCATATCCGTGGATACTGATTTCCTACACCCCCCCACCCCACCGTTCCTCGGTGTAAACCAGGTCAGATATACAGCCTTTTGTGAAAAGACACAAGAAGCTCCTGGAGATGAAAGCGACACTGCAGAAGATGAGTTGCTATCAAACCCTGCACTTTTAATTAAAACCCACAAGATAAATTTCTTATGCTCAAATCTAGGTTGCAAGGATAGGTGCTTGTCTATTTTTAGGAGAACTTGGGAGTCGTGTTCACAGTTTTTCGTCTAAAAATACCGCACTTGTGCCCAGCTAATTAGGTTGAGCAGAAACTCATTACTCAATTTGAAATTTCCTGTTATTATTTGGGGAAACTAATGCTTGTTTCTTTGCATAACGGTTATGAAATATGCAAGAAGTCCCACATGCACGAAGAGACGTGTAAATGAATGCTGGACAATGTAAACACAGCCGCGTACGTGCTTCTGGATCCTGGATAAATAAACTTGAAAAGGTTCCAGATCATGGCCCATATGCAGAATGGCAGAGAGGGCGGTAGCCAAAGTTTTCTCTATCATAAGGAGTAAGGGTGTTTCTAGGATTTTTTAAGGTGGGGGAGGTGTACGTTAGGCCATACTCATCATCAGCCAGTAATTTGTTTTGAATTGCTGAGTGACAGGGAAGGGGGCCAATCAGCTTTCATGTGGGACCATCGTCCCCGTGTCCGCCGTGTCCCCGGTACACACCCCTGATAAGGAGATGGACATGCTCCAGTCTTCGCGGCTGATAAGTGCGCTTTTTACCCAGAATTCCCTGCATACTCACATTTTCATCTTTCAAGGTCTTCCAAGGTCATCTTCCCTGCCGGAACCGTGTTGCTTGGGGGGGGGGGGTCACTGAAGACCATAGAGGAGAGTCTGAGATGTGAAGGAAGGCCAATTTGTAAAAACACGAGAGCCCTACACGCACCCCCCGCCCCTTCCGCATGTTCCGGCGTCGGCGATGTGCTGATCTCGCAGTGTGGGGTACAAACGCAATATGAATTCTAAGCAGAAAATTAGTCTGTTCACAATTAATCAGTACTGCTAATTGCTGCGTGGTTCAATTTGCCATCTGGTGCCAAGCCAGCTTCCAGGCGATGAGTGAGAGAGCTTTGTCCTTTCTGTTAAAACGAGGGACAAATGGAAAAAAAAAAATAACTTATCCTCCCTAAAATTAGCATCATAGCGCCAAGGTAACCTTTCGGAATATCATTTGTAAAAACGCGAATGAGGTGATTTTTAACCTTTCGGCTGTGTGTTTTTGCGTCCAAATATCTGCAACGGCAAACATGGCGTTGTAAGTGTAAATATTTCGAAACGTTTTTATGTCCGGAAAAGGGTTCGATTGCGGTTTGTGACAACAATTTTGATGGTAGCTATAATCACTGAAATCCTAGTAATTACACAAAGCAATTTAGATTAAATTTCTTCAAAAGCTTTACAAGGAAGAAAACATAGAGATTAAAGATATGACTTCTTTGGATGCCCTCTGGGAAGAAATTGAAATTACCAAGAAAAAAAAAACCCTCAACGAATTTGTTTTATACTTGTACTTATCAGCATAATATTAGCATAATATTTATTTGGGGCGGGACATGTAAAGATCCTGCCCTCCTATTGGTGAAGCTAAAAGGATTTTCCAGTGGAAGTGACAGGTTAAAGTAATGAACATTCCTGCCCCGAGTCTCGTCCCCTTCGGGTGATGTCCGATCCAGCGGGACCACACCGTGACCCATTTGTGAAAGACGAATGAGTTAGAGGAACATGGCCAAAGATGTTACATTGCCCTCCCCTAAAATGGCAAAGGAGAACAGGAAGTATTGGCACCTCCTTTTCCTGTGGAACTCTGAGGAGCTCAGTGGAGCTTTGCTTTAGAACAGCGTTTTTGAATCCAGTCCTCAGGGATCCATAGACAGTCCATATTTTGGATTGCCTGGGAGGGAGCAAAACTGTTGACTGTCTGTCACGGAGCTGGGAGGGAGCAAAAATGTGGACCATCTGTGGTCCCCAAGGACTGGATTGGGAAACACTACATTAGGGGTCCTTTCAGTTTCAGTAATATGGATTTTTCTAGACTACCAGATACTAAACATACGTGCAGACAGATTGAAGCGGCCTGCTTCAACAACCACGAGTAGATCAGCAAGAGTGTGGCACTGCGTGTCTGCGATCGGAGCATCGCCTTTCCAGATCTCAGGGCCGGCAGAGTGAGTTCACCTTTGGGCCATACTGCCCGATTTGCTCCAGGCTGACCCTGCTCTCTCCATTCGCACGTCGTTTAGGATACAAGCGTCTTCTCAAATAAATGTCACGGTAGATTTTCTCATATGAAAATCCATGTGGTAAAATATGAGTGGGAATAGTATAGTTTGTTTGGTGTGGCGGTTTCCTCACCTTCCTCATCCGTGCTTCGATTCTGGAATGGGCCATCATCTTGTGCTCCTGCCCGCCCCCACCTTGTCCGGCAGCCCCCACTTTAGGTTATAGTTGGACTACAGCAGCAGGGGGAAAATTTTTTGGTTGCAAAACGCATAAAGTTAAAGCAGTT
>JAODKM010000046.1:5176615-5190846 GCA_026780845.1 Petrocephalus sullivani | reverse complement strand
TCTGCGCTGCGTGTCTGTTTGCATCCGCTTGTAGGCAGTGGAGGGCAGCTGGTTTCTATACCATGAGCATTGCGGCCGTTCATAGACTGGCCACGTGTCTCATGGCATAAAAAAAAAACACCAAGCTTTTATACGGGAAGCAAACACCAAGCCTTCATTGCACCCCAAACATGTCAAATTGCCACTAAGGTAATAATTGTTGCTTTTTTAGGTTGGTCCTGCTCCAGTTTGCCTGGACAGGTCGGTTTTGTCATGCTGGAATCCTGCTGGTGACTGTCTCAGCTCGTGGCAACACAGTCTGGAACAAACCAACAGGCATCCAGATCACAGAGGAAGCAAGGCGTGGGGGATGTAGAGAGTTGTTTACGTACAATGAGCGCCAATAATCATTAGGCAGACACCGCGGAGTGTTTCTGAATGCGGGGCGGTTGTGTCGGGGGGGGAGGAAACCCCTTACATTGTTGAACAGGCAAATGCACACAGGCCACTTCAGGACCCTCGAGGTCCGAGAACAATGCAAACAACATCTCAGCGGCGTTAAACGCGTGTGAGAAAACAGCCACTCCACTCGGACAATGGTGCACCCTCCGGGTATGCCGTGCGTGAGGGCTTGAATTTCCGCTGCTTTTGAAAAAATAATTTAATTAAGAGCCTTGGAAGCTGTAAAACGCCAGCTAATGAGACATCGAGTCCCATTAAAGGAGCTCTCGACCAGGTCCTTTTTTTTCCCGATCCTGTCAGGGCCTTTTGAAGTGGGCTTAAGAGAGACTAAATAAGAGGGAAACTGATGCGGGAGGAGTTTCCTAGGAGAGGCCCGTCTCCCGGGAGACGATGGGCGGCGCTCTGTGAAGCTTCCAGGGTCGCCGTGCAACCGCTCCCCGCCGGGACAATGACATCACCGACCTCGGGCTTGTCCACCAATTCAGTTTATTGACTCACACCCTAACACCTCCAGGGCCACCTGAAGTAAGGGCCCACAGTGCATGCATACATGCAAGCTTTGGCCCTAAACACCCCCCCTCCCCTTCAGATTACACCCTGTACACCTTCTAATGGTGCATTCCATTTGCCTCAGGATCCGAGTTTCGGTTGCCGAGATTACGTCGCATCCGCTAAAAACTCGGGGAAAACCGAGTCGGATGTGTTCCATTTGCCACAGAAGCTAGAACTTGGATTCAAGATAGAACCTTGCGCTGGTTTTTTCGGAGCAGAAACGGCCCCAAACACACCGATGGTTTGACAAGTAATTTGTTTGCAACATGGACCAAACAATTCTTTAGCATTGCCAGTAAATGACACATAATGCAGTATTTACGACTGCAGCAACACATCTATCGACTATAATAACACTGTATGGTGTACACAGCTTACGAAGTTGACTCAAACACCATTAAAGGGCTTAAAAAATGTAAAATATCACAGGTTGCGCTGAGCAACCATCTTGAATCAGAAACTCGGGATACTCTGCGCTGCTCTGAGATATTTCTCGGATCTCCCAGAAACGGAAGAGCGCATCTCGTCACTTCCAAGAGCAAATGGAACGCACCATAAACCTGCATAGTCACATGATTCCCCTTAAAGGGAATTAGGTGAAATTAAATGGCTTTTTTTTGTTCTTCCTAACTAATAGATAATGCAGCTCTTTCCCTCGCCATTTATTTTTTCTGTTTTTCTAATGATTAACAAATACATGTTTTAATAGCCAAGGAGTCCTTGCCTTCGGGGAATCCCGACAGTATAGCTGGGTCTTATTAATTAAAAATACTGTATGCCATGACCCAGAATGCACTGGGAGCGAGTTGCAGAGGAGGAACATCAGGGGGCACTGTGAGAATACGGGACCTGCCCTACAATGCTGGCAGTGTTGCCATCTCGAATCCGGTGACGGTCTGACAGGTCTCTATTGATTTTCCGCCCCCCCCGCCCCCCTGGGCCTTCATCAGTCGCTAGCCTGCAGCCTTCCTGCAGCCGCATGTCGAGATCAGGGCGAGGCCAGGCTCTTCCGGGCCGTGAACACGTGACGGGGCGTTGACAGGAAATCAATCGCGTCATAAACATGAGGCATCAAACGGCCCCCTTCACTCTCTTGGACCCTGCCCCCCCCCCCACTCCTGCCAGACCCATCCCATGTGCAACCAGCTGCCCCCCCGTCCACTCGACCATCTCAGACCTCTCCGCAGAGCTGACACATGTCAGAATGAGCTGCCACTGAGACTTTAGGGATCCAGACACTGTAGAATTTCCTTCAAAACGGCCTGTTCACAGCTGGGACCCTGCTAGAGCCAGGGTTTACACGGCTGACGGTGTACGCACTGCAAAGTGCGTATGTGTCGGTGTGTATGCATATCCCGCTGTTTGATGGCTCTCATTCCTCTCTGGGAGCCTTTCCCACCCCGCGTCTCACGCTGATGGCTTGAAATGGGAATACTGGTTTTATTCTCGGGAAACCAGTATGCTCAGACTCTACGTTTGGAGAAAGGTGCCGCGGCGACTGCAGACTGACCACAGCTCCCAGCAGCGGGCTTCTGCAGGCTGTTTACCTCGTCATCAAGCAAAGCAAGCCGTCCTGAACCCAGCAACATGGCTGTGGGGTGCCTGGGGGCTAGCAGGGTGAGGCCGAGAGCCGCACAGCTGGTGCTGGGTAAACAAGTCGTTTGTGGGAGCTCCGTAGCTATAGTCAGAATCATTCCAAAATTCCAGAATGTGCCAGAACCTTAACATTACCACCCCCCCCAAAAGCATTAATGATATCATAATGTTAAAACCTAAAAATAGCCAATAATGGCCGTAGTTCAGCAATATAATGTTCGAGGTCACGCAGTTAGCAAACCTTAGCAGGTAGAGGCTACCAATTCTCTGGTTTAACATAAACGAGTCGGATAACAATGTGGCTCCCTAATTGGTACCGGTCCCTACATGTACTCATCAAGGTGTCCCTATCCTAGGCACATCCGGAGCGAACCTTCAAATCTGAATATAAATACTGAAATCTGAATTTGAGGACAGGCGCGTTTCAGAACGCGACCACACGCGTCAAGGTGGTGTCAAGGTGTTTGTTTTGGGAGAGTGTCCCAGGCAAGGGGGGTGGTTAAGGGGAGCAGGAACATCTGAGGTTCGAGCGTTTTTACCTGCGTTGGCCTCCCCAGCCCCCAGAGAACATCATTATCTACCAGGGAGCTTGAGAATGTTACATACATAGGTCCATCAGCTGGGTTCAGGCTGAATCTCAAACATGACAGTCTTGGAAGAGAACCACTGGGCTGCATGTTTTCAGGCAGATACTAACCCAACCCCCATCACTCCAGTGTGTTTTTACCATCAGAATATTCTAGAATTCCTCTTGCCATGGGGACGAGCAATCGCCTTTGCAGCCCCAGGGCTTATTGGAGGGGAGAGAAAAAAACATTTTACCGTACAGCCGTTGATTGGCTTGAGGCTGTAATTAACACAGGTGTTTTTAATTAGCTCCCAGGAAACTCGTCTTGGAGGAGGGGGGCGGGGGGTGCCGAGAGAGCAGTGAAAGCAAGCAGGAAGGTTACTGGGAAACACAAAAGGCTTTACAGTATTATACCCCAATATTCAATCCAGTCCTCAGGAATCCCCAAGACAGTCCACCTTTTTGCTCCCACCTAGCTTCCTGAACCAGGTATTCGGTGTTCCTGATTGGTTGGGAGCTGGGATACAGGAAAAATGTGGGCTGTCTGTGATCCTCCAAGGACTTGGTAAAGAAACACGGCTCTACATAATGGGCAGGATAAGTAAGGAGAAAACGGGCAATATTAGCTAAATGCACCTTCATAATCTACCATACTTGGGTCACTTTCATGAAGTCATTACTGTAACATAAATTTTGTTTGAAGACGGACTCAAATTATACAACTTCATTGTCTAAATTGTTGATTTAGCCTCTGGGGTAGTTAATCAGTTTTATTATATATTGTAAATTATATAAACTATTCTATATATTTCTATAATAAAAGCATTTCATTAAATCTAGGGCAGAAATTACGCATACCTTAACAGCTGTAATATACACTGTAATATACATCACCCAACTGGTCTGAGCCCTGACTGTGGTGTATCTGACAGGCGGGCCTTTGCTCTCCACAGATTCTCCCTCCACACTGCCAATCAGTTCCCCTCTGTCTGTAAACGCGCAGCCCTCGCTGTGCGCTGGGGATTATCTATCTCCTTCAGCTTCTCACTGCACTTTCTCCCTCCTGGCCCAAGACAATGCGGTCTGCTGCCAGCGGGCGTGACCTTTTGTGTCTCTGCCCGGACTCAGAGATTCAGCGTGCTGTCCCCCGTCACATCCATTACCGGCTCCCTACCCCAGCCAGCCGATTAAATTCTGACACTTACAGTAACCCCCCCACCCCCCAGCCCCCCTGCATTGGACGCCAGCCCCCGCATGCCCATCATTTGTATTTATGACCCCCCATTTTGCAAGATCAGAGCCCAATCAGCTGCTGGTGACAAGCATTAAGCAGGCAACGTTAAACAAGATAACATAAAGCAGTCTGCGCTGGCCTCCGCCATGAGTGATGCATTACCTGCTGATGGAAGGCCTTCCTGTCATGCCGCATGCAAAGAGTGACATTAACTGCCACCCTGTGATTGCCTGAGCTGTACGGGACATGATCATGTGATAACAGTGTTGGTCATGTGATAGCAGTGTTGATCATGTGACAGCAGTGTTGGTCATGTGATAGCAGTGTTAATCATGTGACAGCAGTGTTGCTCATGTGATAGCAGTGTTGCTCATGTGACAGCAGTGTTGCTTTGTTTTTGAGTAGTAACTGAGTTACTAAGTCGTGCCCCCTCAAGTAAAGTTTTACAGAAATTTTATTGGAACCTGCAGCGTTTCAGGCTCCGTACCTGTGCCGCAGGCCGTTAAAGCAACAGCTCTCCAAGAGCTAGAATCAGCAAGCGTCACGTTACAGCCTTTGCCACAAACCGCACACACTGCAAACTATTCCATTTCACTGCGCCCTGTAAGTTTTAGGTGTCAGTCACAAGGGAAGTGTGTAAAGCAATTAAGAGCCGATTTGAGTGTATATACACATTGCACTGTATATGATAATATAATACCTCTGAGGTGGTATATATTTTACAATGTGTAGACTTGTAAGAATAACTAAGACAATTTTCCATTTAAGCTCCTGGTTGGATCTCTTTATTTGGACTAGTCTTTGAATAACTTAAATAACACATAAACATACAGCCTGTTTTCTGCAGAAGTTGTTCCTTCCTGGTAGTAAGCAAAGATTATGAGGACTAGAAATATTTATACTTAGTCAAATTATTTGTAACAGTTAAGAGAACAAATAGTTTATTTGCATTTCTTAGGAAAATAATAGTTAATTGGGGTTCATAATCATGTAAAGAGCGATATTGTTGCATGTGGTACATAACAAAGGATTAACTTTGTAAATATGTGGGAAGCCTTTGTTTGGTTGTTGGTCGATTTTTAAGCTGGCTAGGACATGTGGTGGGACATTCTAAAAGGATACGCCCCTTCCTGGTTAGTCAGTCATCTCTGCCCCTCATTGGCCCAGCCTGATAAGTTCAGCCTATGGATTTAGGGCTTTATGTCATGTGCCTTTGCTTGTTAGGTGAAGCTAGTGTGCCTGCACATATATATAGCATGCTGTGAACCAGAAACACCGGGGCCAGATTTAGGTCAATCGCTTACCTCATTGAAGGCAGATGCTAGAGGAGAATGGGGGGAAGAGAGAGAGGTACAGCATTGGGGCTACAGGCAGGAAAGAAAGGGAGCAGATAGATTCCCTGCAATGACCTGACCCTGTCAGCAGTACTTGTTAATTTACATTTATTTAGCAAATGCTTTTATGCAAAGCGACGTACATTTGAGAGAGCAGGGTCAGACAGTCCCTGGAGTTATTGGGGTTAAGGGCCGTGCTCGGGGACGCAATGGTAAAACCACTTGGTGGCCACGGGATTCGAACCAACAACCTTACAATCACAAGCACAGCCTGCTGACTCATTTAAAGTTTCCTTGAAGGTTAAGGGAAATTAAAGAGCCACTGAGCTGGATGCAGAGTGACAGCCGCTGATGTGGGGGGGGGCGATTACACAGTCATGTGGCTCGGTAAAGGTAAACATTGATCCGGGTGACCATTCAGGGTAAACCACCAGTGCTACACAGTTTGTTTCCTGCCTCAGACAGACAGACGGTTCCTCAGAACCACAGCCCCCCCCAGACCCGGCAAAACAGCGATTTGGGTGGATCAGACGTGCCCGTCCGCTCGCCTGCCTGCCTCTCCCCAAGTTCTTTATTTATTTATGAGAAGCGAGCCTGGGTTTCTGGGGGTGGGGGGGGGGGACCCTGACGGCTGGAAAGCCTCACACGCCAACGTCGCCTCTGCTCACGGGAAGTGTCAAAGATGTGGCACGACGTCCCCTCCCCCCCCGATCCATCAGCCAGGGTGGCTCCGAGCCCCTCTCCCACTCAGACACGGGTACCTGTCAGCGCTTCCCGCCTGCGCCCGGTCGAGATGAAACGGGACCGTTTTCAGCTCCCCTTAAAGACGCCGTCTCTGGGCGACTCTATCAAGGCCCCGAACCGGGTCGCCTGTCACTTACCATCCGAGAGACGATAAACACCTCCCCCCCACTCCCCACACACATGGTGTTTACACAGCGGCTACGCCACTTATTTCGGGGCTTCGGTGCCTGTCACGCTGCCGAGCGTGTCAGGCAGACGTCGCGTATGATGAGGCTCCGGGAGATGGGCGGATTGTTATATAAGCTATATTTTCGGAGAATCGAGGCGCGTGGCGGAGCTGCCGGCCGGCCGCGTGGCCCCGTATCCCAGAGGCTGGACATTACACTGCTTCCTGGCCATGCCAGACTGGGAGAGCCTGAACGTCACTGGCAGGGCTGTGAGAGCTTCCGAGAAACAGTGCTCAATTAGCGGGCTCCAGGCCCCCGCTTCTCCTGCCGGACGTCGGCGGAAATGAATTTATAAGGAGCAGCTCGGCAAGGAGCCCCCATCCACCCCACCCCATGCCACTCCTCTAATGATGTAGACTTAGACCCGGCAAGCTGTTGCATGCAACAGTAATGATTAGATCTCCCCTAATGAAGCAACACGAGTGAAAAAGGCCCCGGTGGCCGACGGGGGAAGTGCGGCCCAGCAGTGGCATAATGAAGGCAATTGGCCTGTAATTTACTTACTTACCAGAGCGTAAGAAGTACATATGCAAGCAGACCCTGGCTGTAATGTGGCCGGTGTGGAGGGATGAGAGGCGGACCGACCCACTGGACGTGAGGGGCGGGGCTTGGGCAATCACCCCGCCCCGAAGCTCTCAGAATAAAAGATTACCTGTCCCGTTCACAAACACACCTGAGTTAACCACACTGTTTGTGCACGTTTGTTAATTTATTATTATGTTTTTTGCTTTTCTTTAATTGAATTTTTCGGGGTATCCAGCGAGCGTGTAATTGCAATGCAGATAACTGAATAATAACTGAATAATATTAAAAGCCGAGTTGTTTTTAATAGTTCAGTCGATTTGTTTACAGGCGACAATTAGCATTCGTGCCAATGTGGGGTGATTGTTAGTTAAATACAGGTGTATGAGCCTGGGATGAGTTGTGAGCATTAATGGCCATTATTATGTTTCGCTATTAAATAACCACCTTTTTCTTCTTTTAATGTTTTGTTTTATGTTTATGTTTAACTCTTATTGGGGGAGTGTTCATTTACCATCCTCATATACAGAAGAGCTAATAGTTTTTCTCCTTCCAGCTTCCAGTGTCACCTGATTGGTCAGCTAAAGAATTGCATCACCTTTTGAGGATGCAGGTTATTTACTCTGCACTGTCTGACCTCTTTTAATTGTTTTCTATCACATCCATTGGTCTACGTGTCAAAAAAGTGCATTTTTATCTTAGTATGAAGGGAGTATCACCATAAACCAATTTACTCTTCATGTTGAACTTAGAAAATAACTAAAAGTATTACCTTTTACTCCAAGACCAGTGTTAAGTAAATTTTTTCACGTTTGTATTCAGTATTGTCAGAGATTTTTTTTTTATAAAATCGAGTTTCCCCTTATGGAGACTGAAAAATGTCCCCAGAAGGTCAAAATAAAAGGTTTTTATTACTTTGTTGGGACATTTGGTCCCCACAATGTAACATACACATGATCACACACACACACACACACACACATATGGAAGAGGAGTGGGTTTAAAATGTATTGTTTTTATGTTTAAAAGAAAATTTAAATTTATAAATTTTATTGCAGCTTTATTTATGATTAATTATTCATCAGCGACATGCTAATTGATCCACCGGTGCTGAATATTCATCGCGACGCTAAATCGAAGAAAGACAATGAGCTTAGCAATAACATCATGAATATTCCGAGATTTAAGGTCATAGGAGAGCGACGGGGAAGCCACCCGTGTGTGTGTGTGTGAGTGGAGGGGGGGGTGGGCTCAGCGCAGGCGCCATTACCGTCGTCATTGTCAAAAGGAGGAAACGTCAACAGCTACGCTACATAAACTCACCCATGCTGCACCTTTGTAAATATGCAAAACCGCATGGCTTTACAGAGCTGAAATTGCTGTGATTCCTTCCACGGTTTCCTGGGAGAAGTAGAATTCGTCTACCCGGTTTCCTGGCCTAGTTATCAGCTCCCAATGTGATGATAGCCTCAAACAGTGCGGCGTCATGTCTGTCGCATCGCCGTGCTCCCCGTAAGCCGGCTTCCCTCTCAGCATCATTGTTTATCGTTATTGTGCTCCTTTCAGAACGTGACGAGGGAGCCGCCTGCTATATTCTGGGGTTTCCGGCGCTGGTGTGTGTTGGGGGGGGGCACTGGTGGTTACGACTGTCCCCGGATTCTGACATTTCCCTTGTCTGGATAGTCGTCTCATTCCCCGTTCCTCCGACCACGGATGCGGAAATGTCCAGCTGTCGATCGAGCAACTCATTCGAGCGGAAGGTCGAGGGAGGGGTGTGCGGGTCCGCCATCTCGCCCACCAGGAATCCAGAACCTCTTTTCGGAACTACTCCCGGGTTCCATTCTTATGTTCGTTTCCTCTGATCGCTTCCTTGTCTTCTTGGGGTCGTTAAAAATCAAGGTAGCTGGGATAATTGCAGGGCTGCCAACTGTCACGCAATGAGCGTGAGACACACGCATCTGACTGTCTTCTCACGCCATACCTCCCATTTCTCACGCCGAGAATCTATGGGCGCGTCGACTTCATGCAGCCCCTTAGAGCGCCTGCCCAGCCACCCCGGCGACAGTGAACTTAACCTGCACCGTCATGGGCCACACCCACCCCAAAAATCACACTCCAAGGTTTTTGGAAAGGTTGGCAGCCCTGTAATCGTGGGGGACGAGTTAAGAGCCGACAGCGAATCGGCCCATCGACCCACAGGCCGGCCCGTCGGGTGGATGCTGGCCTGTGTCGCTTTCCCAGGCTGCAGATAAAGAGCAGCGTAACCCGGCGGACTGGTAATTAAGAAGGCAGCCAGTCGTGCTCATCTCCCCTTTGAACCCCACATTGATTTAGTCCCTCGTTACCGTGGCTTGCAGGAGCTGACACTTACCACACAAGTGTTTTCTTCCTCTGTGGTTGCGCGAGTAAGAATAAGATTTCCTTTCAACGCACCGCAGCGAGGGGGGGGGGGCAGGGCCGACGGCTGGGTCACGTTACCGCCCACCCCCGCTCGCGGGCTCCCACCACGTCTTGGTTATCTGTCAGCTAGCACCAAACCCTTCCGGACCGGTAACGGGACCCTTTCATGAGGTGCCTTTTGAATGACCCCGCCACCACCAAGTGCAATGCCCTGGCCACGGACGAGTGCTCGTCAGGCTTTGCTCTAATCAATGGCGGTTGGTTAATTTGACCCTGGCGGAGCTTCGGAGTTGTCCAATCACGTTTAGCTGGCGTAGAAATAGGGGATGTTTCTCAGTACCAAGAATGCAGAGCTTGTACTTGTGGTCCTGCCAGGCACACGAGAACACAAGTGCGCATATTGAGAAACACCCAGGATCAACTGATCTACACATGCTGTCCTTCTCAACATGGATACCCTCAAATGCTAAAAGCAACCTTCAGTACACAGGAAAAAGCTGATGAATTGAAAGCTATTCAATAATGAAAATTGCAGTGGCGCCATCTTGGGGATCGGAGGTTAAAATGCAGCGGTTGTAACAGAGCAGCTGGCCTTCCTGCCCCACTCAAGTCAAACTTTAGGGGGCACTCAGTAGACTTGCATGACTCTTGTCTGCTCAGTATTGCTGGGTGCCTAGGCGACGCCGCGTGACGAACGCCCTCGTTTTCCGCATACCCAGTTCTTGCGGTTTCCCCAGAGTTGACCTAATTGGACAGCAGGCCTGGCTTCTCTTGGCGGCCGAGTCATTAGTCCCCGGAAAAGTGTGCAGGCCTGTGGTGAGAGAGGGGGGAGGATCAGGCCAGTATGGACAGGCCGCCTCGGGGACAGCTCTGGACGCGGATTCACGGGCGACGCACGCTAAAACTAGGGACACGAGTGCTATGACGTACCCTGCAGTCGGGTACGGGAGGGGGAAGGTTCACAAGAAGCGCACTCCAGCGCCGATGACACTCGAGAATAAACACGTTTACTGCCACGCCGAATTGCTGCAGTATCGCTTCCTACAACCTCATTAGTGTCACTAATTAAAACTGCAGCTCTTGACTTTGATGCTGGTGGAGGCAGAAAAAGGGAGAAGCTGTTGGGGCTCGCGCACACACACACACACACACAAACGATGGCACAGGGAGAAAGGGAGCAAGGAACAGAGAGGAAAACGGAGGAGAAAAAGAGAAAGAGGACAGAGGGAGGGTGGGGGTTGGCCATGATGGATCGCACCACTCAGCAACGGCCCCAAATTAAACCCATTTCTTGCAACTTTGATAAAATATTATTAAATACACTGCAGCTTCACATATGGCGAATTAATCAGCTACCCCGTTTGTGTCTGATAGAAATTAGTTATGTTTTGATTGTGCTTTTGTGTGAAAAGCTTTTTGTTGTGTTTTGTTATGATAGGGACTTTCGTTTTGTTTTTGTTTTGTTTCGTTTCATGAAAAGTGGAATAATAGCCAGTGTAGAACGAAAGATTCTCGAGGCGAGGGGTGGGGGGCTGGGGTCGGATGAGAGGGTTTCAGAAGAGACTGGGGAGCAGGCGGCACTGCCACGCATGTTCCGATTCTTTACTAATTAAAGCACCAACTTCTGAAATGCCATAATAGCTGTTAATTAGGGGCCGGCTTTTTTCAACACAATTTGCTAATTAGATCGTGCATCGGTGCAGCGTATCTAGCTAATTACTGCAGGGCTGGAGCGACAGACACTTGTGACTTGAGTGTAAATGACACCATTACGAGGTCCAGCGGCACCAGAGACCTGCCAGAAACACATAATTACTCCCGGCCCTGATCTAGAGAAGGGGGGGGGGGGGGCTTTTGTTTCCGTGTTCTGCTAGTAACAGGAAATCTTGCTTCCATGGAAAAAGGAAAAGGACAAAAATCTGCAAATTTTTTTGAAAATCCCGCACTAACTAGGAATATGTCAGCTACCCTGAAGTCACCAGTGGGATCGCACGAATCTCGTGAACAGGGGGCACGATCAGAGGCAAGTCACGCAGCGTGAACTTGCACGTCGCCCACGTGCTCCAGAAAGTCATCCGCCGTGCTATCGGCCCGCTCGCCGGCATCTGCTAGCCTCCGCCGAGGTAATCGAGCGATTCTGGAAGCGCTCCTAGCCGGCGAAGGATTTCCGGGTTGGAGTCGGTGTACGTCGCCTTGACGGTGAAGGGCTGCCAAAGGCACTTCCTGCCCTTGAGGAGCGAGACCGAGCGTGGGCGACGTTTTGTTTTGGGACGGCAGCTATGGAGTCGTGTAACCCCTTCATTTTTTTTCACAACCCCCACCCCGCCCGCCTCAGTGTAGTTTCTGGTGTGGTGTAAAATGATATTATCTGAATTTTGATATGACTTCATTTTTGGGGAGCTGTGATAGCAAGTTGGCAGCATGCCCGATGTTAGGGTGTAAGGACCACGGCTTAGAGAGAAGTTCGCTTCCGAAGGCTCTTGTTTGTTGTGTAGCAGATTGGATCTTTGCAGTGCCTCGTGTGAGATAAAAATAAATGCGCGTGGATGGATCTTCCTCAAGTTTCCCTGGCTTCCCAGAAGTTCCTCTCGGCCTTAAAATGCGGTGGTGACTCAGCAGCGCTCAGTGGCGCGGACGGACAGCACCTCAGGATGCTCACCACCTCTCGCCTGGCTCTCTCTTGCAGCCGGTCGGTCTTCGTTAAGCTCCTGCAGGGTGTTACCGTGGATGCAGATGAACCGCTTCGGGCTGGCTGGAGGCACACAGGATTTTCCAGCCCCGGAGAGGACAATGGAGGGAGGGCTGAGGGTTCTACGCGGAGAATTCCAGGGTAAACACATGTTGTGGAAACAGAGTTACACAGAGTACAGATGTGAAGGGACAACAACAAAGATTCAGGGCAGGTCCCTTATTCCCCATAACCCCTGACACTCCCTTCTGTTGGATTTATGGCGCTCTTTGCTGTGAGAGACTCTGATTGGCCGGCGTCCAGCATGTGATCACCGCTATTATTTTAATGAGCCTGGCTTCGGCTTCGGGGTGTGGATCTTTCTGTTTGGCGACGTATTGGGGTTGGATTTGCTGCCGTTGAGAACATACCAGAGAAATGTTGTCACCTCTGAAATAGCAGATGAAAACAGAATATTCAGAAGCACGAGTTGGATAGCTGTTTACTATGGGCTGCACCTCTCATGTTAAGGAGCATAGTTTCCATTATTCTCACTGTCTCTTAGTTTTCTACCAAGATCAGTTTCCCCTCACGTCTCCTCTATGATCAGCAGATGTATGGCTAAATCGTATGGCTATCTTTCCGGAAAACAAGCAGAGCCCTCTGTACTACCCCTGTGTCCTTCGATATCCCCTGTCTGACCCCAGCGTGACAGTGAAGGCTTTTGCGTTAACCCCAAATCTCAAAATGGGCTGCAGTCCCAGCAGAGGCCTTTAGGGCGGCGCCACGCAAACCCTGCCAGGCTGTGACAAACACACCTGGCGCAGACTTACTGTAACGAGAGCATGGAACAGGGGGCGGCCCGCTTCAGACGCAAAGGCCTCCCTCTCTACATCCGTTAATATGTTTTAATTAATCCCGACAAATTTCCAGAGAGACACAGGTTAAGGGATTCTCTCTGTTTGCCATTAATTAAAATGCACCGCAAGGTTTTATCTTTGAAATAAGGTGCTCCGTCCGCCTCGCCCCAAATTCATTAGCCAACGCAATCAATAATTGAGGCTCTTTTTTTGCTGTATTGGCTGGTGGACGGGAGGGGGGGGGGGGCATTTGCCCATACGCCATCCCCTCCCCCCCCCTTGGAGCGGGCGGTCCGGTGGTCTTGACGAGTGTCCCGTCACCCCCGTTAATCAAATTACTCATGAACCGAAATTGACAGTTTTCATTAATTATAAAGGATTATTCTAATTGCAATTCAAATTTATTCATTTACAACAGACGGCATTCAGTAATATTTCAGGAAATTTGCATATTAAATGGAGAGGGCCGGCCATTAACGATGGTAATTTATGCATATTTCCTTATTTTTAACTTCTGGGCCATATGTAGCTTTGGCACTTTCGCAGGTGAGGCATCGAGGAAGTGGCCCGTTCATGGGGCAGTCGCACGCGGTGGGGGGGAGGGGGGGCATCTCTGTGTCCTCTCGGCTCCAGCCGCCCACATCCTCTCTTTTGACTCGGGGGGGCCTTTCCGTGTTTGCTGGAACCAGAGGACCTCGGCACCCACAGGATGGCAGGCAGCTGTGCTGGATTTTTTTTTATTTTTTTATTTTTGCCTGTCCTTTCATTCTCTGGGTGCGGGTGCCATGGGGGGCTGGGGGCCGGGAAATAAAACAGATATTACATTTCAAAGCAAACACGCGTATGCCATTTAAGGCTGTTCTGATTTGTTTTTCTTTTTTCTCTCCCTCTTTTTCTTTTCTTTTTTGAAGCTGTGATCAAGTCATTAGCTGACAGAGCTGTGAAATTGGCTCTTTGAAAGGCCTGAAACTGCCTGGTATACTTGCAGATTCCCAAGGTCATCTCTCGTAGATGAAAGGGGGGGGGGGATTACGGCTCCCATTAACTGTTACCGATTCCGCCTCCCCCCCCCCTCCCCCCCCCCC
>JAODKM010000046.1:5113640-5137010 GCA_026780845.1 Petrocephalus sullivani | reverse complement strand
GATATAAAAGGGTGGTTGTTGGGATGGGGTTATAGAGTGTGGAGGAGGAGGGTGGGGGGGGGGGGGGAGGTGGGGGTGGGGGGGGGGGGGGGGTGGGAAGGGGGGGGGGGGGGGGGGGGGGGTCGACTTGGTTAACGGTCCCCTCAGCCCCGCCCTGTTGCCCCGCCCCCCTCGTCTGCCCTCCTCCCAGTAGAATTCCGGCGCTGAGCGCAGCCCGGTGATCCATCATTGTGATGTCATCTGTCGCAGGGCTGCCTCCTCACAGGTCAGCTCAGTCAGCTCGGCTGGACTTTGTTAGCGCGGTGACAGTGTCACAGGAAGGAGGCAGATGCAAGAGGGGATGGAGACAAAGAGGCATTCAGTAAAGGGAAATAAATATGCTCCTTTCTCTCCTAAAAACTGCATGTGAGGAATCGCCGCAGGTTTACAAGTCTTTTCTTTACGTACAACTTTTTAAAAAATTTACCCAAAAGTCCCTGCTTTTTTGCTTTGTTAGTGATCTTTTCACTCATACAGTATCATCCTCTAAACAACATACGGCTACTGGCCTTCAGTTAAATTTTGTAGGAAGTTTTTTTATTTTTGATTATTGACTATTAATTGTTATCTTTTTCAGATGTAACAAATCAAATTTATGATCATTTTTTTTCTTTCGCTTGCTTCGAATTTCGGGCCTGATTTCTTAAGAAAAACTTCTGTTCGATATTTTTTCGGTGTCCGAAAAAAAGAAAAAAAACAGATGGGTATTTCTGCTAGGGGAAACGGATACTGGATGATAAAATTAGCTCATTTGGTGCATGTTTTTTTTTCTGGATCCCCTAAGCGACGGCAAAGCCTGTGTCCTTCCTCTCTCTCTCCGTCTGGAGCATGACGTGTCCGAACGCCGCCACGAGCACATGGCTGGAGTGAAAGATGGCCCCCGAACAGACGGCGTATTAATCCATCTGAGGGGATTATTTGATAGCGCGACCGTCATTGTTCACTGAACATTTGCGCTGTGGGTCTGCGGCTGAGCTCTTTGGCCGGCTTTTCCAAAAGACAAGCTGTGTCCCTTTTTTGTTTCACAATCTTAACCCCCCCTTCCACCCCCTTATTTCATTTTCTTTATTTATTTATATATTTCTCGCACCTGATTCTCTGTCTGGGCCACCGGGGCCCTGCCGTGAGTTACGATATCTGGGAACAAAAGCGGCTCCAGGCGCCAAACTGAGAGATTTGGCTCTCAGCGTCGAGCGTGGATTTAGGTACAAAAAACTAGGATGTCCATTCATAAAATTAGACGTGTGAGGATCCGGCCGAAAGACCAAAGGCTCCATCACACGCTGGCGGTCCTCTAAGGGCACTAACTGAACAAATAAAAGGTTAGCCAATAGACAGAGGTCTCGGGGGGGCAGCAACTTTAAGGATGTTGTTGTATTTTGGTTAAAGACGGACTGCGGGGTTTTTTTTTAAGGGAAAAACCGTTGCTGGTGAAAGTCCCCCAGCTGAGGGGCTGCACATGTGTTCCACACACGTGCCCCCCTCACCATGCCCCTAATTCTTGCCCCTTGTCAAGCCTCAGGCAAATTTTAAACTGATTAATCGTTTTCTGAGAGGCCGATTAAGGCGGAAAGCGAGCGAAAGACCCGGAGATCGATCTCTTTGAGTGTGGCAGTGCGCGCGTGCGGCCGCATTCCTGGATGGCGCTGTCCCTATCCCACGATGGGAGTTGTGGACAGAGCCAGCTACTGTCTGTTAAACCCCTGGTGAAATATCAAGGAGGTTGTTTTTTGCAGCTATTTTGCTTGGACCAGTATTTCGACCAATCAAATACAAGACTCCGAGACCGTCTCTCAGCATGTCCCACTCGGATGCCTTGAGGGACTGGGCTGTGTCAGCTTCCCCCCGTAGCTCAACTCCCTCAGTCTGCCAGTGTCACGCTTAGCCAGGCATGCTAAGCTACCCCCCCACACCCCACCATCACCTCCCAGCCCTCCACTGCCTGCTGGTTTGAAGGAGCGAGGCATCGAGTCACCTGAGTCAACGCAACACAAAACAGGGGGCGAGGCTGCCCTTCTCAGCCTCGGCTCAAGGGCTCACCAAGGTGTGCTAAAAACAGACTGGAAGCCTGCTTTGGTTTGCCGGTGGTATGTCAGTATCCAAGCTTCTATTGTTACCAAAACATGGATCCTGTTTGCTGTGCATCTTGCCCAAGTTTCCGCCTCAGACAGCGCCTTTTGCATGCCGAGGTAACCCTATAAATGTAACATGGCCGCCAAACGGGAGGTTGAGCTCACGGGCGACTGAGCCGCTAATTTTTAGCGTGATGCGCGAGGCCATATTGTTTATCTCTTGGGGGACAGGCATAGGGGCACAGCTGAGTGAGACAGGTGTGTTCAGAGTGGAGCGACGGCCCGCAGATCTCAGGCCCATCTGTCGCAGGTCTTGCCCTCTGCTGTGAGCGCCTCACTGTGGCTGATCTCGGCAGGGCACCCGTGCTGTGTGAACCTGCCTCACAAGGGGGAGGGAACAAACAGGCATGATGGCATTCTTATGGCCTCCCTCGGGCCACACAGAGCAAGCAAGCCGGGACGCCAAACTGCATCCAGAGCATTACGGTCAAGGGTGTAGCTAGACAAAATGCTACCTTGGACCTGATAAAATTCATAATTTTACATATTCAAGGGTCCCCAAAAAGTGTTTGGGCCCTGGAGGCTACCAAAATATCCACACCCCAGCCGCAGCCCTGCTTACAACCAGAGACTGTCTTCACTCAGAAGTCTTAGAAACCGCTGAATTCTTCTGCACTGAAGATGCGTTACTGAGCCGCCAGTTAGCTGACATATCTGCTTAAAAAGATAGGGTGGAGGTCACGGCGAGGGGGCGTAGCGCAAGGTGTTTAAATAGCATCCGGGTGGGGGGTGTCCGGGGGGGGTGGGCGACGGCGGTGTTTAACAGCACCGGGCCAGGCCCCGGCAGAGGAAGCACTGTGGCTCCTAATGAAATCAAAGTCTGCAGTAAATGGAGTCGCGGGTCAGGGGGTGAGTGCGGGAAGGATGACATCACCATCTCTGCCTTTCCCGTCAGGATAATGACTCTCACCTCGGCCACATTATGTCTCTGACAGAGCATTAGGAGATGATGAAATTGCCAAAGAGCAAGCGGCGATGGGGGGGGTGGAGTAACTGTGTGATGCTTTGTCCTGGGCCCCGCCCGTAGACGTGTGAAAGTATCTGCTTGGCTTTTGGGAAGTTTGCACATTTATGTGGCATCGCTTGTGTCTTGAGCTTGTCTAGCAGCCCCAAATCTGCATGGTGTTTTGGTTTGACTAGGGGCCAAATCACTTTGCAGAGCCCAGGATTTGAACCAACAACCTTCTGATCACAGGCACAGTCATCCTAACCCAAATAACCACACACTGCCCCCCCCCCAACAACTTGTACCAGTTACTAATCGCTCATTAGAAGCCCAGCCCAGCCTGCGTCACTCTCTGACAGCAGTATGACATCCTCTCTGACTCGCTTCCAAAAGTCTCTTTGGACCGAAGCATCTGCCATATAAATAAATGTAAACACAGGTTGGCCATATAAATAAATGTAAACACAGGTCGGCCATATAAATAAATGTAAACACAGGTCGGCCTAAAGAGCCTTTTGTGTAAAACTTGGATTTTAGAGGATAATCGACCAGATACAAGGGAAGTGGAACATTGAGGGAGGGAAATGATCGCTTGATGATATGAAAACAAAAGTACGAGGCGAGCATTTGCCATCCGGCGCTGCCTGACGCATCTGGTTATCGGGGAATAAGGGAAATTGTGAGGACAGAGATTAGAGGGAGAGGTAACCGTGTGGAGTTGGTGCCGCTTAATTAATGATGCTGGTGATCAGTGCAGGAGCTGGTCTGGATCATGTTTCTTTCCTGTTTACCGGTTGGCTCCTCTGGTTTACGGTAACCGTTCCTGCGCTGAGGAAATGGGCTCCAGTTACAGACGTTGGGGCCCCTGGACAATGTTAATGTTGTTATTTGTTTATTGGGGGGGGGGGGTAACTTTCAAACTTCCTTTCCTGATCACATTTGCCCTCTCAGCAGATCCACTGTTGCCAAGGAGACGTAGTAGAGGTGCGAGTAAACATAAACAGGGTAGGGAGAATTTGGGGGGGGGGGGGCGCAAAGGATGGCGTCCTGTCTAGAGAGGGGCGCCGGGGGTCTGGAAATGGCGCCAGCGTGTACTCCTGGTATCCTCCTGGCGAGCTTGGGCTTCCTAAATGGATATGTCCGGGAACACGGAGAATTCCATTTCCCAAATTGACATTTACCAAAGCCTGACCCCCCCCCCACCAAAAAGGCACAGATAACAGATGGTTAACAATGTTGCTGCGTGAATTTAGCACCTTGGACAGCATGCTGGTGACCGTCTCGCTTTGCCGGATTATCTGGCCAGGGCTGCATGCGCGTAGTAGGCTTGTGGTCGAGAGGCAGCGCGTCCGCGGCCAAGAGCCGCCCGCGGACGCCATGCGCCCAAGCATTTTTCCGCCGGCCCGTCGGGCCATGACCACGCTCAGTGGTCTGGGCGCATTAACTCTTAATGACGACATGTCACAGGCACTAAGTGTGTTCGGATAGATAAATATGAAAGAAATGATTATAAAATGAGGGGATTTCACCAAATCAGATTACATAGCTAATGCTGGAAAAACAATTTTCACTGTTTTGGTATTTGGAAAAAGAGAAATTTACACTGGAAATACATGGCCATTCATCTTGCCAATCATTTTGTGATTTCTCCGCGCGCACTGTATCCCAGGGGCAGGGTGCTGTTAATGAGAGTCTGATGCATTATCCACTATTACTACCCCCCGTCTGGCCTGCAGTTGCAATTTCCCAATTGCATAGTTTCTAGGAGTGATTCTACTCCATTGGGCCCTTGAGCAAGGCCCTTAGCCTGCAATTGCTTTGTCCTGGGAATGACGTTAATCTACATCCGACCCTGCAAGCAGGTCCACCAGTTTACAGGGAGAATGTGGGGACTGGTGGGAGGATTGGCACTCCAGCCACTGGAAAAACTTCACACTGTTCAGCTCCATCTGAGCAGTGTGGTGCTGAGGTATCACTCACTGCATGGCTGCACTCAGGTTCTCAAGCCTCAGGTGGTTTGTTGTGTGGTGGGTGTGGCAACGCACTGTATCAGTGTGTGCTCCTAACCACTCTCCTCATAAATATAAAACAAAACTGTATGAAAATCCAGGTATTTAATTTTGAAATCCAGTGTTCTATATATGCTGTATTATCAGTCTGAGGTAAGAGGTCAAGAAGCAGAAATGCATGTTTGGTGAGGAATAAACACGATGGCATTTGTGCATCCCCCTCTGTCTGTGGAATAAACACAATGGCATTTGTGCATCCCCCTCTGTCTGTGGAATAAACACAATAGCATTTGTGCATCCCCCTCTGTCTGTGGAATAAACACAAAGGCATTTGTGCATCCCCCTCTGTCTGTGGAATAAACACAAAGGCATTTGTGCATCCCCCTCTGTCTGTGGAATAAACACAAAGGCATTTGTGCATCCCCCTCTGTCTGTGTCCACAGGAGGTGATCCTGAAGCGAGCTGCTGACTTGGTGGAAGCTCTCTATGGTATGCCGCACAACAATCAGGTGAGACATGCAGTGCCGTGTCTCAGCTCAGGCCCGGCCATTCACGACGGTATTCAGGGTTTGTGGAGTTTGCATGTTCTCCCCATCTCGTGCAGGTTTCCTCTGGATAATTCAGTTTCCCCCCTGCAGGCCAAAGAGATGCGATTAGGCTAATTGGCATCTCTAAATTGAAGGGCATGTGTCTGGGTTATGTATATATTACATTGTGGGGACCAAATGTCTCCAGAATGTGAAAAAAACCTGTTATCTTGGCGTACCTTTTGGTCCCCACTAGGGAAACACAATTGTATAAAAATCTGTGACTGCAATCGAAAAACAAAAAATGCCAGAAATTTTGTTGAACGACTTATGGTTAAGGTTAGGGCTGGGTAGGAGTTAAGGGTATGGTGGTTGGGATTAGGGTTATGCTCATACAAATAAATGGATGGTCTTATGTGCGTGTACTTTGCAGGGGACTGATATAACATCTAGGTTGTAGCCCTGTCTTGGGCTGTGTCCTACCAGGGATGGGCTCTCTGATTCCCACAACTATGACCAGGATAAACAGTTGAAAGATGAATGGATAGATGGATGGATGGATGGATTTTTTAGCAGCTGAAGCAGTTTGAAGCAGTACTGTGCAAATGTCTTGTGTCTCCAAAGGAACTGCTGTTCATTATTCTCATGTCAGTGTATGTCCATTATTTAATGCTGAAATAAAAGTACGGGTGGCTGGGTGCCAGCTTACCTGTTTCAAAACCGTCAGTGACCCCAATATTTGGCGTTTATCCAAAATACCAATGCTTTTGTAGAACTATAACACCTCGTTTGGCTTATCAATACCTCATGAAGTTAATTAAATAATTAATTAGTGAAATTTAACAAAGACACGGAAAGGCTGATGTGCGGCAAAGGAGAGCGGAACTGTCATTTTTATTGGTGGCCTAAGACTTTCGCATAGTACTGAATATCTCTCCTGCCAAAAATATGCAATACAGTAAATGTTGAAATAGTAAAAGAAACAGCAACAACTTCCCTGACAGCTATCTGTCCACAGATGACTTTGTGAATTATGTCGTGTTGAAAAGCTGCTGTGGCCTGTCGCCACTCCATGCTGGCTGACTGACATTACCATCAGTAACCATGGCTGTAACCATGGCTGTAACCACGGCGCCTGTCACCACAGGAGATAATCCTGAAGAGGGCAGCCGACATTGCTGAGGCACTCTACAACGTCCCGCGGAATCACAACCAGCTGCCCGGCCTGAGCAACACTTCGGTGCATGCGGGCATGATGGGGGTTAACTCTTTTCCCAGCCAGCTAGCTGTCAACGTGTCGGAGTCCTCGCAAGCTGCCAGTCAGGGTAAGCCCCGCCACCCCCATCTCCACATTGTACCTGCCCCAAACTGTGATGATCCACTGTACTGATTTTGCAGTACTGTATACCTGTGTGCTGTTTACGTTCATTAATTTGTACTAGTACAACTGATATTAACCACAGTAATCAAATCACGATTAAGGATGGGGCTTGTGCTCGTGTTAAGTGCAGGAGTGAATCACCTTTTAGCCACTCCAGTCTACTATTTCCATTTGCTATCCGATCACCTTCACATCCCAAAATAATGCTGAGCTCACACCCTGCATCAGCTGCCAGCAACGGCACCCTTTTAAGGAGACACAGCAACAGGAAGTGATGTCATCGACTGTGTAGCTCACCGACTCTTCTGGACACAGCCATAAAGATGATGCAGCTCCCTAATTCCCCGCAGTTTCTTGTCCTGACTATGTCATCCTTCCTTCTGTTTATTTTAGACTCTGTTGCAACCTATTTTAGGCCTCCGTTGCAACCTGACCTCTAACACCGCAGATGACTAACAATCGCACTTTTTTATCTGCTTATTAATAGATTTGCCAATAGGCTGCATATACTTATGATACCTGAGTGGAGGTGGATTGTTCAAGCCCAGAAAGTAAAAATCCAAACAAGATTTTGTTTCAACCAACCAGTTGAGTAGTCTGTGAATGTGACTCTTAATACTCAACTGCTTGGTTAAAACAAAACAATGGTGTGGAATTGTGCTCTCTGAACCTGAACTACATAAGTAGCTTGTGGGAGTTTTAATTATACAAATTATACAATTTTTGTTCTGCCCTCAGAACATTTTAGTGTAATAAAACTCCCATGAGCACACAAGTACGGGAGAGACTGGGATTGTTACCTATTTTATACATCCAAGAGGTATATGAGGCTCTTTCCACTCTAGACTTTAAGGGTTAGGAGAAAGTGTAATAATACAGGCCAGTAATGGGCTTTAGGAGCAGCGTCGTGCCCGTGAAGAGTAACAACCTGCAAGATGCTCCGTTTTGCCATCATGTGGTGCACTGGTGTGAGCAAGCAGAAGACGCGAGACACGCAGGCCTGCATCCTCTGCGCCACACTCCCGTCACCCGGCACGTGTGACCCTGCAGAATCCGTACCGGGCCTCTGTGCTTGAACAGAATAAATTAAAATATATATAAATATATATACATATAAATATGTATATATATATATTTTATGAAGACACTTATGATGATTTTTTGCGAGATGCTACACACCTTCCTGGTGCTTAAAGGAGTGGTAGTGTTGTTTACTTCCCCGGGAGATACTTGTGAAGTTCCCCTCATAAATAATCCAGCGGGCGTTCCTGCTTCCACGCTACAATAATGGCCCCTTTCCCCTTTGAATTGCGGAGGAAGTGTTTCTATTTGTCCAAGAGAAGTCCTTTGTGCTCCACCACAATCCAGGAGGTGGCGTGACGGTCAAAGCGTCTGCTGGAATGAGAATGGTGAAATATTGATGACACGGCCCTGGATCCTTGGATCCAAATTCACAGCTAGGGGTTGAGCTTTCCCTGCATACTGTTTTTTTTTCCTGAAAGAAACTGGAATCTGCAAGCAACGCTGTCGCCTGCCATGCAGGAACCAGTAGAAGTAGTCAGTATCACAGATGTCAGCACTTCCCAAGGCCGGCAAAGTGCAGCGCTTCCCCAGGAAGGCCGTCAGATCTGTGTCCCACAAACACCCGATTTTACACTAACGCGATTTAGCATTAACATGAGCATTAGCGTGTTTAGCATTAGCACTAGTGGTTTCCCAGCCTTTGCTCATCCACTCCTGTTCTGCCCTAGTTATCCGCTAACGTTAGCATTGCGCTAAACTGATTAGCATTTGCACAAGCATTCTCCCAGCCTCTGCTCAGCCACTCCTGTTCCTCCCTCGGCTGCAGGTTTCAGCCGGAACACGAGCAGTGTCTCGCCACACGGCTATGTGCCCAGCTCCACGCCCCAGCAGAGCACCTACAGCTCCGTCACCACCAGTATGAACGGCTACGGGGGTGCCGGCATGTCCAACCTGGGAGGGTCGCCCAACTTCCTCAACGGCTCAGCGGCCAATTCTCCTTACGCCAGTGAGTTTCGGCTTTGCTTGCCATCCGCCGTTGCCCTGCCCTCCAGCTCGCTGACTTTGACTGCTTTTGTCCCATAACCACACCATCATATAATTTCCCCCTCCCATCAAAATGCATTATAATAGACCACGATGCATGTCCAGCAGGGCCCAGCTTAGCATTTTTTTCATTGAACAGAGAGTAAGCCTTTATTTAATTGCGGACACCCAACGTGGATTATCAGAGTGGGCATTTTGAAACATTTCTTATTCCAAAAGTTTCTGAGACATTTGGGCACATCCCCAAGGCTCAGAAACACATCTGCAGTTCCTGTAATCGCTATGCGTTTGCTAATAGTAGAGTGACAGGGAAGATGAGGAGGGCTTAGAGAAAGCATGAGAGAGGGTCTGATTATTGTGTAATTATTAAGACGAGGGGTGAGAAGGATCTCCAGGCTGAAAGGTCCCTGGCCAGAAATCTGAAAACAAACAACAGCGGTTACAACCGAATGATCTACACCGCGTGGCCCCGAAGCACAGCGCACACAGCAGCGCTTCAGTATCGACCCTCGTTTGGACAGAAAATGTAACGCTAGGAGTGACCAACTTGCCAGCAGTGTCACTTTAAGAGCTTCAAAGTATGTTGTGCCCCTGGACCGAAACAGGATAAACATGACTACAAACGCTTGTCTATAACGCATGACAACCCACATCACACTAACCTTGTATTCTTGCCTTTAAATTGAAGGCTGCTAATTAAATCAATAGAGTAATTGGGGGAGTACCAATTCAATTTCTGCACTTTGATTTCACGGCGTTAACAAGTGCTTTAAGAGGCTTGCCGAGTCGGGGCACACATTTCCAATCAATATGGGGACATGCCTTTTAGTTCTGGTTTTCATTAATTGATTAGTTGCTGTGCCGTAATGGATTATGGCATGATTACGAGGTTTAACTCGGATGGCCCCCCGGAATATATAAATGTGAAACAATAAGAACAATAAAAAGAGCAAGATATCGCAGGGCGGCCAAAAGGTGACAACAGCGCCTGTGAGATCAGTCAAGGAGAAAATGCCCCCGGCATATTAATAATTAGTGAATTCAGCATTCGCCTTTCGTTAGATACAAAACTATGTGTCTGAATGTTACATTTACTTAGTGCTTTTCCCAAAGCACTTTACAGATGCCCCCTATGTTCGAAAGACGGGTATAACTAACCAAAGAGGGTAGGACTAACTGCAGGAGGTTGTGAATATCTGCATTAACAAACATTCACATTTTTTGAAAATGATTAAAATGATTTTAATAATTCCACTGCAGTTTTTTAAATCGCACATGTTTTCCCGAAAGCTGTATGGTGTAAAATAAAGGCTCGGCGTAAAATGACGACTGTGACCGCAGACACGTGACTAGAGGCAGTGTGTCACTCTGCTGCTTCCTCCGGTTCTCCTCCAGTTTCCTGCCCGCGTGGGTAAATCCAGCCCCCAGTACTTGTTCACCTGCCATCTTTCATCAGTGTACCTGCCTCCCAGAGTACCCACTTCTCAGGTGGGGCCTGAAGGGGGTGCCCTGTGTGTCGGCTGAAAGTGACAGTGCTGTGCCCCTCTCGCCCTGTGCCCCCCCAGTCGTACCCTCCAGCCCCACCATGGCCTCCTCCACCAGCCTGCCCTCCAACTGCAGCAGCTCCTCGGGAATCTTCTCCTTCTCGCCCGCCAACATGGTGTCCGCCGTCAAGCAGAAGAGCGCCTTCGCGCCCGTAGTGCGGCCCCAGGCCTCGCCGCCGCCCACCTGCACCAGCGCCAACGGCAACGGGCTGCCAGGTGAGCGGCCGGCGCTGTCTGCCGCACGGACAGCCCCCGCTTCCCCCGCCCCGCCCCGCCCCGCCCCGCCCTCTGCTCTCCGGCCTGCCTGTGATTAACACCTGCTTCTCTCTCTCCTTCCTCCTCTTGCGTCCCTTCACCCCAGATCAGGCTTTTGTGGACTCTAGCAAGTACTCCACTACCAACCCGCTACAGGGCCTGGCCTTTTCCTGAAGTATGTTACACACACCTCCGCAACCCCGTATCTGTGCTCTCGTCAATCCATCCGTCCATCCATCCGTCCTTCATCCATCCATCCTTATTGACATCGCTTTCCACCTTTGCTTCTAGGGCTGCTCGATAATTTTGGTGAATATTGATCTCGATTATCACGATTACTAAGTGACTTTGGAAAAATCGTGCTATGATTGAATTTTAACAAAACACTCAGTGTAAAAAAATTTGATCAGTGCATTTCCTTAAACTCTAAACAGAATTAAATTGAAAAACCAATAAGGGCCCAGGAAAGGGTGAGCTGGATTTATAACTAATAAATAAAGTAATAAAATGGGAGCATCACTGCAAGTAAAAATTGGGCACAAAAATCATGTTATCTTGATTTAATTTGTTTTGATAATCGCTGGAAGGCAAAACCGTAATTTAAATTAAAATTCGATTGCTTAGCCCTACTTGCTTCGGTGTTTTGGTATTTGGTATTTGGTATTTTTGGTATTTTATTCAAACCTTTTATTGCTATTGCAATACACCATGGTCACTGGTCACAAGTACCAGCGAAAGAATTGGCCATCACCCCGACCATACATATACACAACCCGACCATACATATACACAAACCCGACCATACATATACACAACTCGACCATACATATACACAAACATCACATTATAGGAGGTGGACAGGTGGGGAAGACTGAAGAACAGAGAAAACAGAATTACATGGGGAAAGAGGAGGGGAATAAACACCTCAGCAACATAAGCACATAATCACTACACATTACAATATGACTTGCAATGGAAATGGGGAAGTGGAGGTAGCCCGGCATAGACAGACAGCCATCCGGTCCTGCAGCTACAACAGCAGCGCTGGAGCGCTGGTCACAGACCCGCCTGTCCATGCCGGCATTTTTTAATCATTGCATTGTGCCTTTTCTTAAACTCCACATATTTCCAGGATTTTAACACTATGGAATGAAGGACTGCGTATGTGCCTAGTGACGACTTGTCTCTCTCTTGGTCATTTTCCTCTTTCTGGTCAGTTTCCTGCCCCCAGGGGGTAAATCCAGTGACCAGTAAAGTGTCAGTCAGCTTCCGGCCAACGTACAGTCCTTCCCAGCGGATCCCACTGCTCGAAAATGATTCAGTTTCCTCTCATCTCTCTGTTTATTGTTGCTAGCATTAAGTGTAATACCTTCCAGCATAATATTTGTTCCCAAATAATAATTTGGGACTGTGTGTTTTAATTGATAATTTGCATGTTGAACCGTCTCAGGAAGCAGAGAGGAAGGCCTGTGTAGCACCTGGCAGCAGAGGCAGCCTTTCAGCCGCTGCAGTGCTCTTGTTCTTTGTTTCACCAGCTGGACCCTTTTTAAATGGAGGGGACTGGAATTATTGGTTGAGGTGGCAAATCCATAAGAAATCAATACGCTTATTGACAGATTCCTGCAGTGACTGAAAGCAAGCAAAAGGCAGTGGGGGGGTCTTACAGTCAGCTGCCTGTTGAGAGCTTTTTTACTCCCAGTTGATGTCCCTTGGCTATTCATTTTTTAGTATGGCATCACTTTTGACCCCTGTCTTGACAGCTGAGCTGAACATAAACTATGGCGGCCAAGTAAACAAAGGACACGCTTAGCATGGGACGGCTAGGTAAACACAGGACACGCTTAGCATGGTACGGCTAGGGAAACACGGGACACGCTTAGCATGGGACGGCTAGGTAAACACAGGACACGCTTAGCATGGTACGGCTAGGGAAACACAGGACACGCTTAGCATGGGACGGCTAGGTAAACACAGGACATGCTTAGCATGGGACGGCTAGGTAAACACAGGACACGCTTAGCATGGGACGGCTAGGTAAACACAGGACACGCTTAGTATGGTACGGCTAGGGAAACACAGGACACGTTTAGCATGGGACGGCTAGGTAAACACAGGACACGCTTAGCATGGTACGGCTAGGGAAACACAGGACACGTTTAGCATGGGACGGCTAGGTAAACACAGGACACGCTTAGCATGGGACGGCTAGGGAAACACAGGACATGCTTAGCATGGTATGGCTAGGGAAACACAGGACACGTTTAGCATGGGATGGCGGAGTAAACACAGGACACACTTAGCATGAGACAGCCGAGTAAACACAGGACACGCTTAGCATGGGACGGCTAGGGAAACACAGGACATGCTTAGCATGGTATGGCTAGGGAAACACAGGACACGTTTAGCATGGGATGGCGGAGTAAACACAGGACACACTTAGCATGAGACAGCCGAGTAAACACAGGACACGCTTAGCATGGGACGGCTAGGTAAACACAGGACATGCTTATCATGGGGTGGCTAGGTAGACACAGGACACGCTTAGCATGGGACGGCCAATAAAACACTGGACACACTCAAGATGGGATGGATAGGTAAACACAGGACACGCTTAGCATGGGACGGCTAGGTAAACACAGGACATGCTTAGCATGGGATGGCCGAGTAAACACAGGACACGCTTAGCATGGGACGGCCGAGTAAACACAGGACACCCTTAGCATGGGACGGCTAGGTAAACACAGGACATGCTTAGCATGGGACGGCCGAGAAAACACTGGACACGCTTAGGATGGGATGGCCGAGTAAACACAGGACATGCTTAGCATGGGACGGCTAGGTAAACACAAGACACGCTTAGCATGGCACGGCTCGGTAAACACAGGACACGCTTAGCATGGGACAGCTAGGTAAACACAGGACATGCTTAGCATGGGACGACCAAGTAAACACAGGACACACTTAGCATGGGACAGCTAGGTAAACACAAGACACGCTTAGCATGGCACGGCTCGGTAAACACAGGACACGCTTAACATGGGACAGCTAGGTAAACACAAGACACGCTTAGCATGGCACGGCTCGGTAAACACAGGACACGCTTAGCATGGGACAGCTAGGTAAACACAGGGCACGTTTAGCATGGGACGGATAGGTAAACACAGGGCACGTTTAGCATGGGACGGCTAGGGAAACACAGGACACGCTTAGCATGGGACAGCTAGGTAAACACAGGACACGCTTAGCATGGGACAGCTAGGGAAACACAGGGCACGTTTAGCATGGGACGGCTAGGGAAACACAGGACACGCTTAGCAAGGGACAGCTAGGGAAACACAGGACACGCTTAGCATGGGACAGCTAGGGAAACACAGGACACGCTTAGCATGGGACGGCTAGGGAAACACAGGACACGCTTAGCATGGGACAGCTAGGGAAACACAGGACACGCTTAGCATGGGACAGCTAGGGAAACACAGGACACGCTTAGCACTGGATGGCCGAGTAAACGTAGGACACATTTGTCATGGGATGGCTGAGTAAACACAGGACATGCTTAGCGTGGGATGGCTTGCTAACCATGGAACATGCTTACCGTGGGACTGCCAGGTAAACACAGGACACGCTTCGTGTGTGACAGCTATTCTGGGTCTCACCTCTCTGCAGGCTCCCAACATGGTGGCAGAGAGATTTTAACAAACGCTGGGCTACTAGAAACGTTTACAGACTTTCACAAACACAGTGGCTAAAGCCCCAGGTGCATGTTCCCCCCTTTGACATTCGTACCACAGAACTTTCCCAGTTACATGACAGGGGAAGGATGCAGGTAGAGGGAGAAAAGCTTTAAGTGTCACTAACGTGCAAAGAGTTTAAGCACTCGCTAGACAGTCTGCAGGAGTAGCAGCAGAGCAGCATACTGAACGAGTTACTGAGCTTGCATGCTCTGAGAATAACGTTTGACTCAGTAAGAACAACAAAACAAGCTCATTAATTTGACCCTTATAGTCAATTACTGTGATAAAGGGCAGATCTCCCTGGAAACTATTTTTTTTCACCGTCATATCAGAGCCAAGTGAGAACTGGGTCCAAGGCAGGAGAAGTCATTAAAATGAAGCTTCTGTGCAGTATGCGTCTGCCCTGTGTGGCTCCTAGTTCCCCTCTCGTGATTTTTTTTTGGATCCTATGTAGTGATTTATCTACTTTTAAAGAAATCAGCTGCTCTGTTTGTTCTGTATCTGCTCGAGGAGAAAATCATGGGTCCTGAGGTGGAATGTGGCATAATGCTTACCGGCCATTTCGGAGAGCTTGGTGAATTGGTGAGAGGGGACAGGCCGGTTACCAAAATGCCAGGGGGAAATAGTTAACTGGGCGTAATGTATCCATCTATTGCCTTGACTTTTCTTTTTTTGTTCAAGAAAACAGATTGATATCAGCTTAGCTGAACCCATGCAGTGCGCAGAAACAGAAAACCAACATAAATTTCTCTCTATTTTGATATCAGGCTGAAAAGTCATGAAAAATGTTCTCTGGTTTGTTCGTTTGTCTGTAAACTGTTTTTGACAGTAGAATTCACTGCTCGGGGAGTTACAGTTATTAGGACAGGAACACGGATTCAGTCAATCAAGCAATGATTAATACACTTTGTTTTTTTTTTTGTCCTTTGACAGCAATTCCAGGAATGATCATCCCTCAGATGTAGAAGATTTGCAAGAGAGCAAGAACCATGTGATGAACTTGGGCAGGAATTACGAAACTCTGAAATCAAACTGTACAAAACCCTTGAAGAAAGTAACCTTTAACTCAGGCCTTTTTAAGAGGATTTACATTTGAACAAAAAGAAGAGAGAAATAAGGACAGTTACAACTGCTTTTTAAATTTGTAAATGAGGACTTTTGTTTGTTTGTTTGTTTGTTTGTTTGTTTGTTTGTTTGTTTGTTTGTTTTTTGAGAATGGAAGGTGATGCCACAAATTATTCCGATAACCCCAGACTGCCACCAAAATATTTATTCCAACACTGTTTTTTCACTTAGTTCTCTTCTTGTTTATGTGTTCGGAATTTTGCCAGAATTGTAATATACACAAGGGAAACCGTCTGCAGAGACTAACTTAGGGTTTCTGGCTAGGAGGGGTCGCTCATAAAGGTAGCGCAAAGGATTACTGGGCTGGGTTCAGCTGAATGAAACAAAGCCTGTTTCGCAAAGAAGACCCTAAATGAGATTTAACGTTACAACAGTGGACTGAGATACAAGACATTTGAAGAAAAAACAACAACAACAGAAACATGCTCATATGTAAGCGCGCGGGAATATTTAGTACCACTAAGGGTTACACGTACTTAAACCACGTTGAATCAAAACAAAGTTTTCCCTTCTTTCTATAAGAATGATATAACCTATTATAATAAAACTTGTGTCTAATTGCCCGTGATCCCGTACTTGACTAGCAGTCGGAAGAAGATTGGATGGATGTTATTAATAATTTAGTACTGGTGATTTTCAGCTTCATTTTATTTTTATACTGTAGCGTCCAGTAAATTTACAGATGTGCAGTTTGCGAAAGATCACGGTACCGGACACTTGGAGACGTTTGCGATGCTACAGCTTTGAGTACCTGGGCCTGCTGGGATTTTTATTAATGATATTTTTAATAAGAGAGCGGACTGTATACGTTTTTTACGGCGGTGGGTGTCTTGGCCTGTGATCCGCAGGAGAGTCAGTATCGATTTCGCTTTGTATCGATTGTGCAAATGTCATGTCCCCTCCCCTTCTTTGTGCGCCTGCAAATAACATTTTTTTTGGTGTGCACACTTTTGTAGATTAAAGGACAATGGCATTTTTTCCAGGAATTGTTCAATTTTTACCTTTTACTTGGGTGAATTGCTACTTTGGGGAATTGTACATAAGACCCAAGAATTTATACATCCGAAAATGGCACAAAAATTATTTTAATAATCAATACAGATAATGTACATATCTGGAACAATATATCTCGGTTGCATTTCGCTTTAAGTACCACTAATCCAATATACATATTTAGATAGGCATATTCTATAATTCTATAATAATTAATTAATTGATTCCTGGGGGAATTAATTAATTAATATTTTGGAGGCTGTGCGTGTGTGTGTACTTTTTAATAATGTTCTCTGAATGCATTAAGAAGCTATCCTTGGTTCCCGGGCGTATCTGCGGAACCTGGTCGGTACCAGCCCGCTCCGATGAGAGCCCGGTGTTCCTATCAGGACTCCGGACCTTGAGTTTGAAGCACAGAGACCTATCCGGCGGTTCAGTCTATTCCCGGCACAATCACTAACCTGGGACCTGGTTCTCAGTGGCTGGTGCACGATCTGTTTTTGTACTTTTTTATTATATGTTTTATTCCCCACCACCTCTCCAGCACATTCCCAGGATAAGTACAATTACCGGGCCCCTGCATGCTGACCTTGTGAAGTCTTTAGCTGAGGAGAGACCGCGCTGACAGGACAGGTTAAAAAAAGAGGGGAAAAAATCTGCCAAGACTGATATTGGGCAAGGAAGCTGCAATCCGGGCGTGTTTGTTCACATTTCGTGAGCCGAGCCGGAGTCTTGTCCAGTGCTGCAAGTTGTTAGCCTAGATTTCTAATGAACACAAGGCGGTCCCAATTACCTAGAGCCCCGTCCCCAGGGTCCCCCCTCCCCTGTTCCCATGTCTAACCGCTCTCCCTGTGCGCATCGAGGCCGTGGGAAGTGGAAATGAAACCTCTCGAATTAATTCCGAAATAAGAGAACAAAATGTAATAGGTTTTAGCACAGAAAGAAAGGGGGAAATACAGAAGCCTTCATTGTTAACCTTTTTGCTGCTACTAGCACCAGAGAAATCAGTAAATTATACATGTGGTCGATATTGTTCTCATTTCCCTGTCGAGGTATAAATGATTTTTTTATTTTATTTTTTTGCCAGCAATGCTTCTGTCGGTTTGTTTTGTGTTTGGTGCAGTTTATCCACCAACGAGACTGTGATATACCCGGAGTTGGCCTTTGTTTGGACTCTAGTCATCTGTTCTTGTGATGCTAATGGGGGCAACAAATTTTGGCCGCGGGGGGGGGGATCTTTTTTTTCCAACAGGGGCTGCTGAAATAGCCCCCTCCCCCCCATTCGGATGTTACGATACCCAGCCAAAACGCCAGTCACATCACTCTTACCCTTTCTGTTATTGTATGTGTTGTACATAATATTGAATGTTACCTAACGTGATGTGTTTTTTTTTTGCCAATGTCATTGTTTGAAATTGTATTTATGCATTAAAATGTCCTAGGGCAGCTTACATTATACTGTCACCCGTGCTATATGTCATGCTCGCCAACAGAGGATAAGGAAGGTGTATTTAAAGGAAGGGGATCCCTGTAAATTACCCAAAAGCCTCGTGTGTGTCTCTCCGCAATTTATACACTCATCCCGTTCCATATTTTTAATTTTACTGTGTATGATTGCAATGTAAAAAAAAAGTGCCGAACGGTTTGCTTTCACCGTCCACCACAATTCATATTGTTTAAATGTTATTTTAAATGTATAATTTGTATTTTTTTCTATTGTACAAGCCATATTTGCTTTACATTTCCCATCCCGGAACAAAGTACGTGTCTATTTTTGTATTAATTGTACGATAAGAAATGTTTGTTTTCGTTTGTTTTAAAATTCTAAAAACTAGTTTCAAAATGTACAGTATGACAAAAAAGGTATTGTACTCGCATAATATTTAGTTATGTTAATTTTTTAAATATATAAATATATAAAGGTATATCTCCTGTTTTACTTTTTTTTTTGAGGATTGCAGCGACCGGTCCTCGTTTATATTTTTGCTTTGGTTCGTTTTTTTGTGAGTTAATTACCCCCCCCCCCCACCCCCCCCCCCCCCCCCCCACCCCCCCCCCCCCACATACACATACACACACACACAACGCGCGCGCGCCCCTTCAAAGTAGCTAGAGGTTTCTTAGGGGAAATCGCTTGTTTTGTTATTTTTCTCTTAATATTATTCTTATTTCTTTTTCCTTTGTCTGCTTAATTATTTATAGCCCACTTGATTCCCCCCCCCGTAACATCTCGGTATAGGATCCTAAGCAGCACTTCGGGGGCTTTCGCCTCGCACATTCCGCACCCGTGCCACTGTAATCAGGGCACATTTGCAGGGGGGCCGCCGTGAGAGACAGTGCTGAGGTATGTGAGGGACTGCCACCCCTCTCGCCGCACCCCGGCCTGAGTAATGTCTTCCCGGTAATCACCGCTGGAGGTTTCTCTGCTTTTATGTTCTGGCCTTGGGTGTCAGGTGGGGAAGAGGGTCTGGAAGAGGACACCGCGTGGAGATTACTGCACTGGGCCGATTAATATTTAATGCACATTGCAGCTGGGTGCTCTGCGAAGGGGGGAGCGACGTATTATGCTGTTGAGTTCTTTGTTTTGCCCGCATGTCTGTTATCACTTTTAGTTTGGGGAATGAAACAGAAACAAACCTAACAGCCATAACCCACAAACTTATATATTTTTTGTTTGTTTTGTTGTTTTAAGGAATCGTGCGTTCGAAATGGGACATATTTATGCTTTATTGCAGGCACTTTGTGAAAACAAATAGTAATTATTAATAAAAAGTAAACAGCCATTATGGACGGAATACTAAGGAATGTCGCGGCGATTTGCATGCGTGCAGTTTAGTCAATATCATCATACTGATTTGATCGTATTGGGGACTTAAGAGCTGTGGTTCTGGGGGCTTATTGGTCGTTTTGTTTGTCCTGTGCTTCCAACCAAGCCAATCGCCTTCCTTGGGACATGGGGTCTCCTGATTCCCATTCTCTGTGACGTCATTCTGCTCCCTGTTTTTAGGTGTACGGTTTTATTACGCTTCAGTTAAGAAGGGGACTTGGAGTGGGGGGCTGCACTCTCACCTTTTCATTTGTATCTTTCTTTACTAAAAAGATTCATATCACTGCTCCGTGACACAGGCGGGCTCGTTTTTACTATAGATATGCCCTGAAAAGATTTAAATTTTATTCTGGAAAAAAAATCTGGATCTCATTTGTTTTCTGTTAAATATTTTCCTTGGTTTGATAAACACTGATTAGTCATATTATTTGGCAAGCGACAGAATAAGTAAATAACTATTGTACATACAGTATATATATGATTTGTAATTAAATTTGATCTGTACAGATGTTTTCAACTTTCACATTATTTAATTAAAGCTATTTCTTGTCTGTGATTTTTCTAATGTTCCTCTGACCTCTCCTTTGTTTGCAATATAGCTGCTACATAGAACTAGGTGCCTTTCAGTGCACGATGTCTTATTCATACGGGCGACTGTACTGGCCCAGGTTCTGTAGTCGGAAGCCGGAGGATCTTCTCCATTTTTCCATCTACCGTTTCAGTTCGAGCACCATCCTTCCAGGAGATTATCCTTCCCTTTAACGGGCTGAACTCAGCCACTTCCTGACAGTGTTTGCATCAATTTTTAGAATCTTTTTAAACAGAGATAACCACAATTATGGCACGGGAAATCACAGAGGGGCTGAGAGATAAACACTGACAATGCTGGCGCTGACCGCAGGTCCCACCCGCTTTTTAGCGCAGCCTTCTCGGGGCGCAGGAGCGGCGGGAGCGCGCTCGGCTTCCGCGTGCCCGACTCACAATGCACGGCTGTTTCACTGCCCATGGAATATACCATCTTACCTGGTGGCGTGGGGATGTCATGGTGTTTTGCTCATGAGTTATAGTTAGGCATTAATTTCTAGACAGAAAGCAAATTTGTTTTGTAAAACTTGGTATACTTTCCCTGTCCCTATCAAAAGATTCTGGCTTCAGAAATATTTCAAATCACATGGAGCACCATGGGCCAAATGATTTGCTTGGCATGCTAATTACAACTTTTTGCAATGTGTGTTTTGGCCATAGATGCATTAGCTAAACACAAAGGTTCTATGCTAACCTAGGCATTGTGTCACTAGGCACAATTATAGCTTTATGATCATCAAATCATGGACCTTCAAGCAAAGAGGATTATGGGTAACGAAAATTAATTCTAACCTTAGTTATTACTTGGTCCTCCTGGCCTAATGTAAACCAAACTATCACATTGCTTGTAAGTGTATATGCCTTCATACATTATGTGTATGAAAACTTTCAAAAAATTTAAATACTAAATCATACACCAATAAGAAGTTGGCAGAAGTAAAATTTTGATTTTGCATTGCTTATAGAAGAGAGTCAGAGTTTCTGCAGATGTTCTGGCCTGAAACACACTGGGCAGAAACGCATATGTGGCCTTTGCCTTGTTAAAACCACAGATACTTTCCTTCTATTTGTTTAAATTACAGGAACCCATGAGTCCATTGGTCAAGCTTCACACACTCTGTCAGGGGTGAAGTTACCTAATGTCACCTTAGGCCAGGTCCTCGACCAGGGATGACCAGGTCCTCAACAATAGATCTCGGGGCCCCTATGAAGTGCTGGAGCCCCTGAATCTGCCAGGTCATCCGTGCCCCTCGGACATCCCTGGCAGGGCCCTCTGAGAGAGACTGCAATTGTCATGTGTCTTTGCTGCATGCCCCAGTATCCAACGGTGTCCATCAGAAAGTGTCTGGCAAACCAACACCAAACCCAAATCCTCTCCAGGGTTCTCCCAGCATGTATCCTCCCGCCCACCACCAGGCGTGGCAGGTGTGTGAGTAGGGGCACCAGAAGCATCACCAGGGGGATAAGGCTTAAGATATCCATTAGCTAATGGACTGCTGAGAGAGGCAGTATCCTGATCACACCCCCAATGCACTTAACCCCACTGCAGTGCTTTCAGAGTTAAAGATGCTCCAGTTGCCTGTAAAGCCCCCCCACCCCACCCCACCCAGGATCACTCCTCACCCTGCCCCTAACAGATCCCACGGAAACCCCACTGTCCGGCTGATGGACAGATGACAGGGCGATGAAAGATTTCAGCGATCATCTTCCTCGGCCTCTAGGGGACGGGAGTCAGTCCGTGCTCATCGGGAGATTGCCGGGAATGAACAGATAAGGCAACAGTTAGGTGTTCATAAAACAATATCTAACATGCTCTAATGGTGGATTTGGTTGACCCCCCCCCCCCCCTCTAGCAAATGATGTTGAAGATCTTGAAATAGTATTCCAGCCTAAGAGGTCGGGCATCGATCGTCTGACTCCCCCCTCGCCGGTTTGGTTATGTACTGTTGCTGGTTCTGCAGCACTGTTTTGCACATCTGAGCTGTTTGCACTATTTACTACTGCCAGATTTGCACTTTACTACAGCCAGTCACTCTATACCATCTCTGCTGCCACATATTCTTTATACTGCTTACACTGTACATGGTTATTTAGTTACTTAATTGGTGCGGATTTTTTATTTACTGCTTTAGTTTTTTTTTTTATTATTAAATATTATAGGATAAAATATAATTATAAAATATAATAAATATAATAAAAAAATAATATAAAATATAAAATAATTATTTTATCCTTGTTCTATTGCTATTGGACTCATTCTCCGTTATAGCATCATGTAAGAAAGTTGCAAGCTTCATCTCCTTGCGATGTGCAGTGTCAATGGAACATCTGCAATGCCAGTGAAGATGTCCATCATCTTCCTTATCATATCTTTAGAACTGGAGAAGCTTCAGGAGGAACCCACACACAAATGCACACACACACACACGCACACACACAGTCACAAGGCCAACCACAGGAATAATGCAACAGTCCTGATTCTTTCCACAGTGTTTGCTCTGCACCCAGGAAAGGACGTGGCTTATGCCAAGGGCAGTGCACCAGGTAAGACCCAGCAATTATTCAGAGCTCAGGAAGGAGCCTGATGCTTCAGAGACTGTTCCGGAGAGCGAGGCCCGATACGCGGGGCTAACATTTCTATGGGAGAGTCGCAGGCATGGAGAGCGGGCTGGGCTCTTCCCGCAGCGACTTCGAGCACGGCTAAAGAGGCCGCTGACTCGCTTTGCCCCCGACACTCACGATAAAATATGCATCGTTGGGAGAGCGGCTGCCGCCTTTTATTTCATTTCGCTTTCCCCTGCTTTCTCATCGCGTTGCATTTCATTGGGGGCTGCCTCACCGATAGAGAGTCCCATCCCACCGCATTGCCAATGCAACAGGCTTCGGCTAAGCTAGAAGAGACATTCCGGGGAGATTAAAAAACAGGGTGGCGCCGGCCGCGCCGCAGACCCTGCATTCACTGCAGGTGACAACCTTCCAGGTAAATCCCCAAGATCTAAAATGTTAAATGCAGGTACCTACCCCCCCACCCCCCACAGACCAAAAAAAACCAAATATGAGGATGATATTCTCCCTTCCTCGGAATAGTATACACAGAAAGGAAGCCTTGAAACAGAGAGCCTAGGCTCCCCGTGGAGATCTCAAAAGCACTGGGGGGGGGGGTCTTCAAGGCAACAACAAAGCGTTGGAAACAAAGGCCAAGGGCA